>CM042173.1:63024744-63043647 GCA_023376005.1 Doryteuthis pealeii
GAGCAGAACAAGAGAGAGATGCTTCTGATATAGAATGGGCCCCAGCAGACGAGACCGGAATCCCCAGATAAGAAAGACCAGACGAGACCATTAGAAGATAGAAGACAGAAGACTAGACGATCAGAAGACGGCCGGAAATATAGACCAGAGTAAGACGTAACGATATATCTATATGGTACCGTGACGAACGGCTACGTAACATAACCATTACACCATGCGCTTCCATTGTATTTATAAACTGTTATAAAACAACGCTGGCTGAATCGGCCAATCAAAAACGCCCAAATATGTATCTAATTTATATATATATATATATATATATATATATATATATATATATATATATATAATGGCGTTGATATATTGTCTTAGATTATTTGCTGGAAGCACAGACCAACCCTCTTCTTCAAGACAGGATAAACTCTGATACATCTCAGGGCGGATCAGTGGACAAGGATTAAAACTGATACTACATCTTTCTACTTCAAGAAAGGATCAAACTTTATGCTACAATGGATCTCCGCTGTAAAAACTGTTTTCCCATACAGCCCTAAATGGACAAAGGTATTGTAACGAGAGGAATACCGAATGGATATTCGTAAGTTTTGTCAGAATATTTCTTATATAGTTATTTACTAAGCTTAGCTTAGATGTGGCACAAGGCCAGTAGTATGAGGCACCCAATGAGAATCGAACTCACTGACAATGGTCTGCAAATCTAGCTTGCTAACCATTACATATGTGAGGTGCTCAAAATATTTCTAATATAGTTATTTACTAAGCACAGCTTAGATGTGACACAAGGCCAGAAATATGGGGCGCCCAATGAGAATCGAACTCACTGACAATGGTCTGCAAATCTAGCTTGCTAACCATTACACCACGTGAGGTGCCCAGAATATTTCTAATATAAGGTGTGCTACAATTCCCCACCTGGATTTATGTACTAGCCGAGGTCACGTGGTTTACTCCTCGGGCCAATCAACAACCATAATGCCTGGCTGATTCACTACTTAAACACTGATACTTGCTACAGTTCACTTGCAATTATTGAGGAGGAAACGTACGACCATTGAAGAAGACCTGAGGATTCTTTACCAAAGGATTACCAAGGATCCAATTCTGCAGAACAAGTGCTCTTGCTTGAAGGCCTAAAGGATGGTCCTTATTTGTAACAAGTTTTATCTCTGCCCGCACATGATCTTCGGTTTGTGCGTGCCTCCCCACCTTCAACTGACATGGTGGGATGTAGGTAAATAACTACAAGTCTCGTATTACTTATAATACGTGTACTTCTCAAATGTACAGTCAGTTTCATTTTAGTTAGGAAATCGGCGCTTTCAGTATGTCTAGACTTTAAGTTATTTATCTATACTAGTAAAATAAAAAAAACGCCCTCTGGGCAAGGTAATATAAATATTGCCTGAGGATTGAGAATTGAAAAGTTAATATCAGAGAGTTTGTATCATTAGTAAAGTAAAATCATCAAATTTATTCAAGGGGTAAAAAATTAAATAAATTTATTAAAGGAGTAAAAAAATTTTAAAAATTGAAATGAAAACTTAGTTCTGATAACTTTAAATATATATTAAAATAAAACAAACTATATATAGATAGATAATACCCGGTATGTATTTATCAAAACTTGTTAAAAAAACCCAATGAGGACTGTCTAATGTTGCATGCTCAAATTTTGAGTGTATTTATTCTATGCTATGACGATTTTAGGTAGGGTGACGTAAGCAGTGACGTAGTTTTTGTTACAGACAAAAACCGGAAGCGAATCTCCATTATTAATATATATATATATATATATATATATATATATATACCAATCTCTCCGCACGAGTAGGATGTGACACAAGGTCATTTTTAAGCGGAGTTTAATAGGTTTGAATTCAGGGTTTTTTTTTCTCCTAGACCAGTTGCCCCACCAAGGTTAAAGAGCCCAGTCTGCCCTACTATTTATCCATAGCTGGAGGGTGAGTAGGATTCATACATTTCCCAGGGTATTAGCGCTAAGTGAAATGCAATTACCACATCCAGGATTTGAACTCGGGCGACGAGGCCATTTCCCATGACTTCAACCATTACACCACACGCCTCCTTAAGTTATCTATCTATATATAAAGGGCAGTTTGTATGTATGTATGTCCGGAGGAAACTATGAAAATAAAACAATTAAAGTAAATATATATACACATTCACTATCACCAGGGTTTGGTTTTTGAGAAAAAATAATGAAGATTTTATTTATATTGGGAAGATATTTAAAAATTAAAATTTGTAAAGTAACAGAAGGTAATTGAAATATGATGTTGATTGATTGAATTAATCGCCTCATTTAAATTGTTTTTTTGTTTTTTTAATTGTAAATTATTGAATTAAAATTTCTTACTATATTTTATATATTTACGTGGGGATTTTTGGGGCATCCAGTGAGGATCTAACTTGTGATAAGTAATAATGGATCTGCGAGACTAACTTAAAAAAAATCCCCCCCTACCCAGGCGACGCCGGGTAGCCACTTCTAGTTTAATATAAAACATAAATTCACAGAAGATTGTCGAAGTTTTATGATTAATATTCACCAGTTAATTAAGTGCATTGACAAGGAAGGAGAATATTGTGAAAAAAAAAAAGATTATTTATGTTAGAAAATATATTATTGATGTACCCATCCCTCAACACTCACACACAGACACACATCACACACACACATATATATATATATATAATACATATATACATACATATATACACACACACACATATATATATATATATACATATAGCTTGATCAAATTATATTTATATATATGCGTATTTGTGTGGCCATGTCTTTGCGTGAGAATTTGTTTACCCAACACCTCATACACACACACACACACACACACATATATATATATATATACATGTGTGTATGTATGTATATAAATGGTAGGGATAGGTAAATATATATATAAATATATATATTATATATATCCATATATATCCATTTCACGAGACCAATCTCTGTATATATATATATATATATATATATATATATATATGTGTGTGTGTGTGTGTGTGTGTGTGTGTCTGTGCGTGCTATTTTTGTGTGTGTGCGTATATATATTTGTATGTGGTTGTAGGGATAATTAGAGTGAGCGTGTGTGTGTTTGAAAAAATATATTATTAATGTACCCACACATCCATACGCAAACGCATACACATATACATATATATATATGTATGGTGGGGATGAGTAAGGTTATATATATATATATATATATATATATATATATATATACACACATCCTATTCCTTAGACAATATATATATACATGTATATATATATGTGTCTATGTTTGTGTCTGTGAGTGTCTACTTCTGTGTGTATGTTTATGTATGTATATGTATGTATATGTGTAGGTGTGTGGAGAGATAGGGAGAGTGTGCGTGGGTGTATCTGAAAATTTATTATTAATGTACCCACACCTCCACACACACTTACACACACACACACACACACTTACACACACACACATACACACACACAGATATATATATATATACATCCTTTTCATTAGACTATTATATATATGACTGCGTGTGCGTATTTGTATGTGTGAGGTAAAGAGAGAGAGAGAGAGAGAGAAGAGAGACAGAGACAGAGACAGAGACAGAGGGGGAGAGAGAGTATGTGTGTGTCTGTATGTGTGTGTGTGCGTGTGTGTGTGTGTGTGTGTGGTGTGTGTGTGATTTCATGAACAGTTCGTTTTGTGTTTTTGGCAGTGCGTTGAATCAAGGCATCTTTTAATTTTCGTTTTTCTTTTTTTTTTTTCTTTTTTTTCTTTTTGTTTTTTGTCTAAAATGAATAATAACCTACCACCGTGCGGAAGGACACCGTTAATTTAATTAATCTTTGTCTTCTGTCCGTCCATCAGTGGAGCGGGGGAGGGTTAGGGGTAAGAAAGAGGGTAAGGAAGGAGTTGATGGGGGGGGCAATAAAAAAGTGGGGTGAGGGGGGCATGAGGTCAACATAAATGTTGACACTCTGATAAACTCACAATACATATCGGAAGCTGAAAATTAAGTGTTGGCTTAGAATTAAAAAAAAAATAGTAAATAATAAACTTGAACTTCACCATCAGATAGAGTTTAGCGTCATCCAGGACAATAAGACCTCAGACACTGCCTTCTAGCACATTTAAAAAAAATCTGGAGAGTTTAGCGTCAGGACAATAAGACCCTCAGACACTGCCTTCTAGCACATTTAAAAAAATAGTAAATAATAAACTGGAACTTTACAATCAAATAGAGTTTAGCGTCATCCAGGACAATAAGACCCTCAGACACTGCCTTCTAGCACATTTAAAAATAGTAAATAATAAACTGGAACTTCCCCATCAGATAGAGTCTAGCGTCATATTTGGGACAATAAGACCTCAGACACTGCCTTCTAGCACATTTAAAAAAATAGTAAATAATAAACTGGAACTTCCCATCAGATAGAGTCTAGCGTCATATTTGGGACAATAAGACCCTCAGACACTGCCTTCTAGCACATTTAAAAAAAAATAGTAAATAATAAACTGGAACTTCCCCATCAGATAGAGTTTAGCGTCATACTCAGGACAATAAGACCCTCAGACACTGCTTTCTAGCACATTTTAGAAAAAGTAAATAATAAACTGGAACTTCACTATCAGATAGATTTTAGCGTCATACTCAGGACAATAAGACCCTCAGACACTGCCTTCTAGCACATTTAAAACAAAAAAAAGTAAATAATAAACTGGAACTTTACCATCAGATAGAGTTTAGCGGGAACAGCCCCCTCTGCCGATGAGTTTTGATAATTAATAATGTCTAAAATATATGTGAATGTATAAAACCTCGCAATAAATAACAATATTCACAGAGAAACAAATATGGGTGGGGTGTAATTATTTATTGGCAATAAATTATATATTTCAGTTTGATAGGGAACTCCATATATTGCCATTTAGGGCACATCACGTGGTGTAATGGTTAGAAACCTAGATTTACAGACCATTGTTAGTGAATTCGTTTCTTCTTGAGCGCCCCATACTCTAGTCTTGTGCCACATCTAAACTAAGCTTGGTAAATAACTATATTGTCATTTCATGACATTCATGACCTCAAAGAATGTCGGAACCTGAGGGTTGTGAATATCTATGCGAAAAAATATATTCCCTGTCTTAGAACCCTTGTTGTCATTGTAGGGGTTCAAATTGTTCTGTTGTTCACAGAATACAGTTGGTCAATCCTAGTCTGTAGGTTTCCTCTGTAATATATAATTCCAAGTCTGTAGTGAGTTGGTAAGCCTAGCACGTAGCGTTACTTGTAATATTATAATCCAAGTCTGTAGTATTCCTCCGGTGTTAATCCAAGGGATAGGTCTTGCAGACAAAAAGTTCAACCAGTAATTGATTTGAAGACAATTGCAAACGATCTTAAATACTTTCTGTCCTCCTTTCGCATAGGCCAATTTTTGCTGGAAGTGTCTGCTGCTGTTTGATCTGGATTCTCGAACAGGCACTCACGACGCATACACATGCAAAAACTTTCGTATGTCCTGGGTATGACATTTAATAAATATGAACGTATAATGAATGTAATTCCCTAACCTCTAGACATAAAATTCCTTGAACAGGTGAATATCATCAGCATCGAGGCAATACTACATAACATCATAGAAACCAAGCAGCCAATCAGGACTCAAGGAATGGAATCACCAAATACATGGATTTCCAGTCTGGGCACTAGATCAGTTGCGCTTAGCCAGTTGCTGTTGTTCAAACCAACAGTATACTGACTGACCTCAATACTTCACATACTAGATTTGTTAAGATCTAAATTAAGAACGAATTCTGTATTCGTAATATAGTTTTTTTACTGTTTTATTATTTAGTCATTGTTTATTTTATCGTTTACCCACTAAAAGTTAAAATAAATCTCTTATGTATAGATTGATAAAAATCTTCTTTGTTTTTATTATCTTTTATTCTTTATACTTGTTTTTAAGTTCTTTATTCTATTAATTTTGTTGTTTGTATATTTCCTTTTATTTGGTTTGTTTTATTTTAATCATTTTTTAATTAATCTTTAATATATCATTGATTTATGCTTAATATTTTTATTTATCTTTTCTATGGAAAATGAGTGGTATTTTCATATTATGCAGCTGGGCAGAGCACGTCTCCAGGATGAGGAATCCTCACCTGCCTAAATTCACACTGTACGACAAACTCTCTACTGGCTCTCGTGGCAAGGGATACCAAAGAAGCGAGAGAGGCTGGATGATGGGATGAAGATGATTTGTACTTTTCTGTTTCTTATTTTTTCGGTGGCCATTTTCCCTTGCCTGCTCTGATACTTACTCTGTTGGGACTCTTCTGTTGGGCTCTTTAGGCTGGGTGTCATTGTTTAATGATCAAGCAAGACTTTCTTGTCTTTTTATATTCTTTATTAACAAAACCCCACCTAAAAGTGTTCTGGAACCGCGCGATGAGAGTCGGCATCTTGAGAGCGGTGATGTCTTCTCCCGGTGACTGACTGACTACCGGCAACTGATTAGCTAAAACTGATTTCATAGGGGTCAATTTCAGTTCCCCATCTGCCAGTCATAGCAATCGACAGTAACTTTCCATTCAACTCCCTCCGATTTTGAATTTTCAACGAACTCAATTCAAATTTTACCTACACTACTTACATAAGTCATAGGATACCTATGAATTATGCAACACTAGGATTGCTTGAAAGAATCCATTAACCATTACTATTGGTTCACCCTAGCTGACACCTGGAATCTTACCACTAACAATGTCTCCTTTTTTGAAATCACCCACAGGGCCACCCTCAAAGAACAAAAGCATAGGAGGAAGAACCACAACACAATGATACCAAACCCTGACCAGACTTCAGCTGCAGCTACTGCGACTGTACCCGCCTACGTTACTACAATTAGTCCTATAATGGTCCACCCCAGAGTCGTGAGGTATATTGTCTTCTTTGAAAATACCCACAGTGTCACCCTCAAGGACAAAAGGTATAGGTGGAAGAACCATTGCCCAATGACACCAAAACCCGACCAAACCTTCAGCTGTAGCCACTGCTATACCGTATATGCCTTATCAGCCAGGAATATCTCCCAGTCAACGTGGACCACAGATTTAATCTTCATTCACGAAGCCAAGCCATGAGGAGGTATAAAATAACCCTAGACATGTTGAGAGGCCTATTAAATCAATAAATTGACAACCCTATCGGCTAGGACTTTAGAACATATCAACTGCATCTATGCAGAGGGGTAAGACACCTTCAATGGGGCCACCTGTTAGCCTTGGGTGGTGACCGTGATGCTTAAGGATGGAAGCCAGGTGGCTGATCAGTCCATGATCTGAAACACTCCACTTTGGCCCATACTTTGGTTAAACGGGCGGTCAGAGAGTACACCTTCGATCAATCGGCTGGTCCTAGCGTCGAGCAGGATACGACACAAGGCCAATTTCTTAAGCGGGGTTTAGCAGGTTTGAATTCAGTTTTCCTTCTCCTAGACTGGTTACCTAGCCATGGTTAAAGAGTCCAGTCTTCCCCGCTATTTACCCATAGCTGGAGGGAGAATTGGATTCATAGCTTTCCCAAGTGTATTAGCGCCATGTGAAATTCCAACAGCTTCTTCCAGGAATTGAACTCGCGTCCTAGCACCTATATGATTGTCCTAACCCTATTGCTCTTATATATATCATATATGTGCTAGAAGGTGTGTCTGAGGGTCTTATTGTCCTGGGTATGACGTTAAACTCTATCTGATGGTGAGGTTTTAGTTCTGGAGCTCTGGGAAATGTGAAGTACCACTTCATCACTATTACTCCAGGTCCACTCTGATCTGGAAGTTGGAGTCAATGGGTTAAATAGAAAAAAATTTTTAAAATTGAGTTAAAAAATCGAAGCAACCAACCAAACATTAATAAATTTATTCTATTTATGTAGTTTTGCATTGATTTGATTTAGCTATTCTGGCGCATAAATCTCTACTCGCAACTAAATAAGGAACAATGCTCATACCACTGCCATGAGGATCCTCTTCAGTAGTTCATTGTCCTATAGAATTGTCCCAATGAGTTAGGCCTTACTGGGAAATTGACTCAATATATATATTTACCAACCCTCCGCACGAGCAGGATTTCAAGGTCAATTTCTTAAGCAGAGTTCAGCAGGTTTGAATTCAGAGTTTTCCTTCTCCTAGACCGGTTGCCTAACCAAGGTTAAAGAGCCCAGTCTGCCCTACTATTTACCCATAGCTGGAGGGAGAGTAGGATTCATACCTTTCCCAAGGATATATAAATTGACACAATATAGGGCGCTATCGGTAGAAACGGAATGGCCGTTTTTGCGGTGTTTTACAATGATTTGAATTACCAATTCTGTGCACAAATCTCTACTCGCAACTGAATAATGAACAATGCTCACACAACTGCCTACGAGGACTTCTTCAGTAGTTCATTGAGCTATAGAATTGTCCCAAAAGTTAGGCCATACGGGGAAATTGACTCAAAATAGGGCACTATCGTAGAGAAACGGAATGGCCGTTTTTGCGGTGTTTTACAATGATTTGAATTACCAATTCTGGGCATAAATCTCTACTCGCAACTAATAATGAACAATGCTCACACAACCACTATAGGACTTCTTCAGTAGTTCATTGAGCTATAGAATTATCCAAAGAGTTAGGCCATACCGGGAAATTGACTCAAGAAGCTGTCTATCGGAAGAAACGGAATGGCCGTTTTTGCGGTCTTTTACAATGATTTGAATTACCAATTCTGCGCATAAATATCTACTCGCAACTGAATAAGAACAATGCTCACACACTGCTATGAGGACTTCTTCAGTAGTTCATTGAGCTATAGAATTCCCAAAGAGTTAGGCTTTACCGGGAAATTGACTCAAAGGGCGCTATCGGAAGAAACGGAATGGCCGTTTTTGGTCTTTACAATGATTTGAATTACCAATTCTGCGCATAAATCTCTACTCGCAACTGAATAAGGAACAATGCTCACGCCATTGCCGAGGACTTCTTCAGTAGTTCTTTGAGTATAGAATTATCCCAAAGAGTTAGGCATACCGGGAAATTGACTCAAGAAGCGCGTCTATCGGTAGACGTGTCAGTGCTACTATATGGCTGCACCACTCTCTAACAAAAGTTTAGAGAAAAACTTAGTCATTCAAGGTTGAAATTTTCCAGAAAATGGTGGTCGTTATAGATGGAAATTGTGTATGGGAAAGGGATAGGATGAAAAAGTTTGGGACCGTGATGGTGGGGTGAATGGCAGTGGGAGGTGGTGGTGTTTGTATAGATGTTTGGTAAGAAAGGAGATTGCAGGGGGGGGGATAAAAAATACAGTGGATAATGGGCAAATTATGAAGAAAACTGAAAAAAATGCTTTAAAATGATGACAGACTAACGAAGTAGAAGGAAATAAAAAAGAAGGCAGAATTGAATTGAGAAAAAAGGTGTAATTATTGAAAGAGAATTCAAAAGAACGCAAAATAAAACACACACCAGCACACCTCCACCTTATATATATATATATATATATATATATATACAGACTGAGCTTACACACACACACACACACATACACAGATATATATATGTGTATGTGTATACAGATATAAGCAGCAATAAATAAATATATATAAACAGATTAATATATATATATATATATATATATATATATATATATATATATATATATATATATATAATATATGAATAGATAATTAAAAAATGAGAAAAGTATTGTCATGAAAAGGTGCTCAATGCTAATAAAGCAGAGCAGATTTATAATCAATGGTAATATTATGGTTTTACACTCATAACTTGAAGTTTCATGGTAATCCAATCATCAGATGAGTTTAATGGTTGAGATCTCAACCATTGAACTCATCTGATGATTGGATTACCATGAAACTTCAAGTTATGAGTGTAAAACCATAATATTACCATTGATTATATATATATATATATATATTATATATATATATATATATATATATATATATATCGGTGTGCGCGTGTGTGTGTGTGCGTGTGTGTGTGTGTAAGTGCAGACAGACAAACAAATATGAGCAAAATAGATAGATTGATAGATTGATAGATAATGATAAAATGATATAGTTAAATAGATAGAGATATGCAAACAGACTGGGTTAGATAGATTGATAGATAGATAGATAGATAGATAAAATAAAAGAGATAGATGAGATGAATAAAATGAGATAGATAGATTGATAGATTGATAGATAGATAATGATAATATTATATAGTTAAATATACAGAGAGATACAAACAGACTGGGTTAGATAGATAGATAGATAGATAGATAGATAGAATAATAGATAGATAGATAGATAGATAGATAATAGATAGATAGATAGATAATAGATAGATAGATAGATAGATAGATATAAATAAAAGGAGATAGATGAGATGAATAAAATGAGATAGACAGATAGATAGATATAAGCAGATTGAATAGATAGATAGATAGATAGATAGATAGGTCGATAGATAGTGTAAAGTCTATTGTGACGAAACATTAAGCTAGTATAAAAGCAGCAACCTTAAATAAAGTAAAAAAAATGTTGTAGACTCTTGTGTATTGACCTCCACAACACTGATGAGGCAGATCCACGGAGAACGTCTCAGCCTGTGGGCAAATTTCCCTTCTATTTCATTAAGATAGTGACGTTCGCCTGATTAACAGGGCGTGACCTAAGGATCGCCCCGGGTCCTCCTCCTTCTTTTTACTGATTGTTTCAAGAAGTGAAAAGCCGGGACACGCTGCCTTTCTTGGCGCGAAAATGGGACCTCCTGATGTCAAAGCTAAGCGCACAATGAACAAAAAAAAAAAAATAATAATAATAAAATGAAATAAAAAAATAAAAAAAATAAAAAAGAATGACAAGTTTGAAATTAAGGAAAACATCACAAAAGGAGAAAAAATAGCTTCAATATAAACTAACTCGGTCAAAACAAATTCCTCTAACACACACACACACACACACACACACACACACACAACACACACACACATACATACATACATACATACACATACAAACGAATACATAAATAAAGACAAGATACATATACATACACCTATACACAATCAGCACACTCATGACTCGGTCAAAACAAATTCCTGTACACGCATACACCCATACATACATACACACAGACACACACACAACACACACACACAACATACAAACAAATACATACATACACACAAGATACATATACATACACCTATACACAATCAGCACACTCACTTATGACTCGGTCAAACAATTTCTGTACACGCACACACCCATACATACATACACACACACAGACACACACACATACACACACATGCGCGCGCACACACACACACACACATAAACAAATACATACATACACACAATACATATACATACACCTATACACAATCAGCACACTCACTTATGACTCGGTCAAAACAAATTTCTGTACACGCACACACCCATACATACATACACACATACTCACACACATACACACATACACACACACACACGCACACACACACAAACAAATACATACATACATACATACAAGATGCATATACATACATCTATACACAATCAGCACACTCACTTATGAGTCGGTCAAAACAAATTCCTGTACACGCACACACTCATATATACACACAGAGACACATACACATATATGTATACACATTCTTCACACACACACCTATGCTTACATATTTGGGTGTGTACGTATAATTACCGCTTTCCCTTTAATGACAATTATATTATTTTCGTATTTTGAAATATTTTTTTATGATTATTCATCAATTAATATTATTACTAATTTTTTATTATCATTTATCAATTAATATTATTACTATTTTTATTATCATTTATCAATTAATATCTAATTTTTTTCATTTATCAATTAATATTATACTAATTTTTTTATTATCATTTATCAATTAATATTATTACTAATTTTTATTATCATTTATCAATTAATATTATTACTAATTTTTATGATTATTAATCAATTAATATCATTACTAATTTTTTTATCATTTATCAATTAATATTATTACTAATTTTTATGATTATTCATCAATTAATATTATTACTAATTTTTTTATTATCATTCATCAATTAATATAATTACTATTTTTTTTTTATCATTCATCAATTAATATTTTACTATTTTTTTATTATCATTCATCAATTAATATTATTACTAATTTTTATTATTCATCAATTAATATTATTATATTTTTTATTATCATTTATCAATTAATATCACTTTTTATTATTCTCCTTTCGTCGTTTTCATAGGCTGGTTGGCTGGTTGATTTCATAGTATGGTTATTTTTGTTGGGTTATGTACTGAAAAGTCAAAAAATTATTCTTAGTCTTATTTTAATGGATATTCGTTGTGTGTCTGTCTGTAAACGAACTAGATTACTGCTTACGTCACAATACCCGCAGAAATTGTGCAAGTTAATAGGTGAGTATTTAACTCATAGTCAAAATCATTAATAATTGAATAATTATTATTTATTAACGAGATCTCTATGAAAGTTAGATTTGTCTCAAACAGCCCATGTTATTAATGCGTTTAAAATACTGCAATGTGTCTTATATATCACTAAGAAATAAAGGTTTACATAATATATGGTGTAGTTAATTTGCATACTGGTTTTAACAAATCGGTTTTAAGAAATAATTACTCAAAGTGTTCTTGGTCTCTAATATAATAGTTTTATTCTCCAATATATTAAAATCAATGCTATGAATGAATTTATATAGAAACCAATTAAAATATTATTAAAATAAGTGTAATCTTTTTATATGTTTTTTTATTTAATTTCATTAGGTTTTCTAATTTAATATATTTCCTTACATTAAAACTTAAATACTTACGCCTGGATGTCGCATATTCCTGCTAGTAATAATAATTTATGCACATTTAGATGGTTTCAGATATTTCTATAATGTGTACAAAATGTTATGGTTTCCACTATCCCTATGATAATCTGCACACATTTTCATGTATCCCTAAAATAATATACACCCATTTCTATGGTTTCAAGTATTATTATAATAGTTTTCCTACATTTATAGGGTTACAAGTGTCCTGATAATAATCTAAACCCAAATGTATGGTTTCAATTATTCCTATAATGATATACACACATTTACACGGTTTCAAGTATTCCTATAGTTTGCCCATCGTTTCATGGTTTCAAGTATCCATATAATAATAATAATATACACCCATTTATATGGTTTCAAGTATCCCTATACTAATTTGCACATATGTATATGGTTTCATTATTCCTATAATAAATACACACATTTACACGGTTTTAGTTTTCCTATAATTTCCACAAAGGTATATGGTTTCAAGTAATTTTATAATTATTTACACACAGTTATATGGTTTCAAGTATTCCTATAACTTGCATAAGGTTATATGGTTCTTAGTACCCCTATAACAATTTGCACCCATTTATATGGTCTCACGTATTCCTATAACAATTTACCCATGATAGTTTCATTATTCCTATAATAGTTTATATGCACTTATTTTATTTCAAGTATCCCTATAATTTTCACTGGGTCATATGGTTTCAAGTATTCTTATAATAATTTGCACACAGGCATATGCTTTTAAATGCTCCTATAATAATTTACACACAGTTGTATTATTTCAAATGTTCCTATACTAATTTATACACATAGTGTGGTTTCAAGTTTTCCTATAATAATTTAAAAAACCGTAATATGGTTTTCAATCACTAGTCCCATTAAATGATAATCAGTTGTTAGAACACAGTAATAGGGTATCAAATACTTTTGATTTGGTTGGATTAAATTGCATATATTATGCCTGGTCACGTCAATCCAAGCACCTATAAGATGTCGGTGATGATAGAAGAATATTTTCAATTTGAATTATAGTTATAATATCTTATTCATTTCATCTTAATAAAATAAAATGACAACCTTTTCTGTTTTAAGTATTGCAATTGCTAAATTCTCAAACCAATTTCTGGACCAAATGTTGCGAAAGCAAAGATTTTAGCTCGTTTTAACCGAGGATCTTTGATGCTATTTCCTCATATAATGGCGCAAGTAAGAGATCTGTTTTTGGTATCAGTATTCATTATAACAACATTCAACATTCTCTGAGGGCATGCAGGGATCCTTAATTTTATAAGCCGGTCATAAAAGTAAGGGTCCCTGAAGGTTCCTTCTCTTTGGCACCGACCAACAAGGTTCTCTTAAGCCACTAATAGCTCACCCGCCATCGGTAAGACATCGCTTCACGATACAGACCAATATGGCTACATCAAAGCAGTACGTCCCTTCATCACCAAAGAGCTAAGAGCCAACAACCTAATTCTACTACTACAATTTGAACCGGGCCACGGCAAAAACGAATTACATATAAATTTCAGCAGGAAATAATACTATTTTATCTTACCGTATTGCTCTTATAGCAAACCATCATCCCTTGTTATCATATAACAATAGAGTCTTGTGGTTTTCAAACCATCCAGACAACGGCATTGTTGAAATCGGTTTGAATACTCAAACGAGTCCTGGAGACCTGAGGAGACTTGCTGTGTTACGATTTTTGTGGACATTTTTAGGCTTCAAGTGAGAGCACATTACAGTGGAAATCCCTTGTATTAAGCTGAGCGCGATCTTTAGTGAAGAAACCTTTGGTTGCCTCTTGATGTCCTTTAGCGTTGGGTGTGATCCTTTAGTTGTTCCTTGGTGTCCCTTAGTGTTGGGTATGATCCTGAGTACTTAGTGACCTGAGTATGACGTTAGACTGTATCTAGTTGTGAGGCTTGAATTCTGGATCTGTGGGAAGGGTGGCGTACCCCTTCATTGCCATTACTCCCAGGTCCACGTTGAACCGGAGTGGTAGTACCTCTTAGAGTTCCATCTATGGGTTAAATAGATAAAGGAAAGGAATAAAACAAACACGTATTCGGCATAAAATAACCCAAGTATGGGCCGGGTTAGCTCAGTCGGTAGAGCGTTCGGCTAGAAACCACAAGGTTCCTAGTTCGATACCGGTCGTCGCCAACTCAGCGTATGAGTAGCACATGTGCGGTAAAGTAAGGAGCTGATGGTAGGTGTGGCGCTCCACCCCAGGCGCTAATATATTCTCCTTGGTCTAGCGCCTGAAAAGGGGATAGACTCCCTCGCTGACTGGCTGATACCGACTTTAGGCCGCCCCGACGACTTTACTTTTTATTGACACGCTGCTGAAAATTAGATGTTGAATTTTTATGTAATGCGTTTTTGTCGTGACCCGGTTCAAATTGTAGTAGTAGAAGTGGGTTTTTGGCTCTTAGCCCTTTGGTGATGGAGGGACGTGCTGTTTTGATGTAGCGTATTGGTCCGTATCGTGAAGTGATGTCTTACCGTTGGCGGGTGAGCTAGTCGTGGTAGAAAAGAATCGTGTTGGTCGGTGCCAAAAGGAGGAACCTTCAGGGATCCTTACTTTTATAACCAGCCTCGCGTGCCTATTAGCCTATTCGTACGAGTGACCAAAAATAAATTCCAATATTTTAATTGTACTATCGTCATGAGTCAGAGTGACTCCACATTAAAGTAGGTTAGTTTTTCGCTTTTTTAAATAATATCACATTCTCTCAAACAGCGAATGTTGGATATTTTCATACTGAATACTGATAGCAAAAGCTAGATCTCGTATATGAGGAAAACGAGCTAAAATCTTTGCTTTCGCAACATTTGGCCTAGAAATTGGTTTGAGAATTTAGGAATTGCAATACTTAAAACAGAAAAGGTTGTCATTTTATTTTACTAAGATGAAATGAATAAGATATTATAACAAATTCATTCTGATAACATTATTCTTACAGCGAAACATATTAGCCTGATTATACATAGAGTCTTCTTTCTAACTCAGTCAGTTCGTAGATATCGATCTCATTGTTTCATCTATCTATCTATCTATCTATCTATCTATCTATCTCTCTCTCTCTCTCTCTCTTCTATATATATATATATATATATATATATATATATAGCATTATATCTATCAATCCATCTATCTATCAATCAATCAATCAATCAATCAATCAATCAATCATTATATCTATCTATTTATCAATTATCATTATATCTATCTATCTATCTATCTATCAATCTATCTATCTATCTATCTATGAATCTATGAATCTATCTATCTATCTATCTATCTATCTATCTACGTTTCTTTTAATATATTATTTCGTGTTTATTTTTCTATTAGATAACAAATTCATGCTGATGACTCTATTCCTACAGCGAAACATGTTAGTCTGACTATCAATACAGTCTTTTTTTTATACTTTATTAGTTACCAATATTAATATCAATGTACTTTGTCTCGACTAGTTTTAAATATTTGGTATAACTAAAATATGAACTTTTCTCATTATTCTTCTTCGCTTTTTCTGTTGTTACTAATATTAAATATTCTGGATCTTATTAGGCACGAAGCCATTACCAGTAATTAAATTCTTCTTGTTTTCCGCCATTTTCCTCTTTTTATTTTATCTTAATGTATTTTTCAAGTTCAGACCTTCTGCTTTATAACTGAAGACATAGAGATTTTTTTTTGTAACAGCAAAATAATAGATTTACTAAAAAGAATTCATTTTCTTTTTCTCCCCTCTTTTTAATACTTTTCATGTTTTATTATTATAGATTTTTGTTCATTTTTCTTTTCTTTTTTTGTGTCTCCCCGCGTTTTATTATTGTTGTTGTTAGTTTTTTAGTTTGTTTGTTTGTTGTTTTTTTTTTTTTTTTCATTTTTTTTTTTTTTTCCATTTCTCTCTTCGACTATATTTTTCAAACCTAATGTTCAAATCTGCTCCAGGGCCACTTTTCAAAAGAATACAAGTTTTCGTCTCGCACTGAAAACAAGGCTGACTTTTAATTTACAGCACTAACAACAACAACAACAACAATAACGACAAAATGGTGGTGATAAAAATGGCGGAATTTTTCTTTTATTTTGTTGTTGTTAGTGATGTTCTTTTTTTTCCTTTTTTTTTAGTTAAATCCTTGAGGGCGGCCGAATCAGAGATATTTCCAAGTGTCTTGTCTTGTCTTTCTATTTACTATCACTAAAACGAGGACTTATCATTTTTTTTTACTTCGATTATCTGATTAGATTTTTTTTCTGTTTTGGATGAAGAAAATCAGTGTGTATTAAAAAGAAAACGTCTTTAGCCAGAGTTAGATTCGATATTATTAATAAATTCTTCGAGTTAAAAGCCAGAGATATTAATATATAATCTCTCTCTCTCTCTCTCTCTCTCTCTCTCTCTCTCTCTCTCTATCTATCTATCTATCTATCTATCTATCTATACATATATAAAGGGCAGTTGTGTGTATGTGTATGTCCGGAGGAAACTTCGAAATAAAACAATTAACAACAAAGTAAATATACATACACATTAAATATCACAGAGCTTGGTTTTTGAGCAAAAATGATAAAGATCTGATTTATATTTGTGAAAAGGATAAAAAAATAAAATTTGAATGATAACAGAATGGAATATGTTTTTGAATTTGATATTTTGAATAGTAGACATTAACGTTTATTTTTAGAGTGGCTGGATCAGTGCAAGGTCTATTTTTTTAGATAGGGATTTTAAAGGGGCATCCGACGAGGATTCAACTCATGATTCTGTAATAATGGATCCGCTGGACTTACTTTTAAAAAATCCCCCCTCTACCCTGGAGATGCCGGGTGGCTGCTTCTAGTAAACATATAAAGGGCAGTTGTGTATGAATGTCCAGGGGACACTATGAAAATAAAACACTTAACAACACAGAATATATATATATATATATATATATATATATAATATATATATATATATATATACACACACACATTCATTATCACATGAGCTTGCTTTTTGAGCAAAAATAATGAACATTTGATTTATATTCGTGAAGATGATTAAAGAAATAAAAAAAACTTAAATAGTAACAGCATGGTATTTTTTATTGTATTTAATATATTAAATGAAAGACTGATTTTTCTTTTCATAGTCTCTGTTCCCTTTTCTTTTTCTGACGCCTCAGTAGGCCGAATCAACACAAGGTCTTTTTTACGTAGAGAGTTTAATGGGGCATCCTGCGATGATTCAACTCGCCCTGAAAACAAGGCTGACTTTTAAATTAAAGTACTAACAACAACAACAACAACAACA
Organism: Doryteuthis pealeii; assembly: GCA_023376005.1. NCBI lineage: Eukaryota > Metazoa > Mollusca > Cephalopoda > Myopsida > Loliginidae > Doryteuthis > Doryteuthis pealeii. The sequence continues at coordinate 63,043,065 of CM042173.1, forward strand.
ACAACAACAATAATAATAACGACAAAATGGTGGTGATAAAAATGGCGGTGATAAAAATGGCAGAATTTTTCTTTTATTTTGTTGTTAGTGATGTTCTTTTTTTATTTTTTAGTTAAATCCTTGAGGGCGGCCGAATCAGAGATATTTTCAAGTGTCTTGTCTTTATTTTTATTTACTATCGAGGACTTATCATTTTTTTACTTCGATTATCTGATAAGATTTTTTCTGTTTTGGATGAGGAAAATCAGTGTGTATTAAAAAGAAAACGTCTTTAGCCAGAGTTAGATTCGATATTATTAATAAATTCTTCGAGTTAAAACCCACAGATATTAATACATAATGTATCTCTCTCTCTATCTATACATATATAAAGGGCAGTTCTGTGTATGTGTATGTCCGGAAGAAACTTCGAAAAAAAAAATTAACAACAAAGTAAATATATATACCCATTAATTATCACCAGAGCTTGGTTTTTGAGCTAAAATAATAAAGATCTGATTTATATTTGTGAAAAGGATAAAAAAAAATTTTGAATGATAACAGAATGGAATATTTTTTTGCATTTAATATTTTGAATAGTAGA
>CM042173.1:63043747-63071284 GCA_023376005.1 Doryteuthis pealeii
TTAATATTATGACAGTAGGACCACCTTCCCGTTCCCACTGTAAACGTGGCTATTTTGTTGTAGTATAATAATAACAATTACAAAGGTATTTGGTTATTAAGATAGGCCAACAGTGTTAATAATGTAAAACAATTTTAATTTGATAATAATTGAGGTTTAAATAGGAATAAAATCATGGAAGATGTAATGTAAATAACTAAGGGAATTATGACGTAAGTAGTGATATAGTTTCGCTTACAGATAAACAGTCTCCATTATAATAAGATATTTCGCACCCTCTAAGCAATTTTTGACCGGTAAACTAGTTTTTCTGCCATATTACTATTTGAGGGGAGTCCATACTAATAATCATTTTATTTTTATCATATTTGATTTTTTTTCTCTCTCACATTTTCATTTTTTTTTTCGTTTTAATTATAAATATAAATCAAATCATCTCCCCTCCCTCATGACTAATACGGGATTAGGGTGCAGGTATGCTAGAGAGAGACTGGTAAGTTTTGATGATTGTAGTGTGAATTAGTTTTATGGTAAATGGAAATTTGTAGTATGAATTGGCTCAAGAATGGAAATAGTTAAGTTAAAAGTTAGGATAGAAAAAAACAGCCTTCTTCCTCCCATTTTAGGCGGCCTTGTGCCACATTTTTGTATTTTTTACAAAATAAATAATCAGACGAGCTGGTCACTTCAATAGCATTCTGACTCACTCACATCAACACAAACAACTTTTCAAAATTAGAATTTTTTGTTCACTTTTTGTCAACTAGCAAACAATTTTTTAAAAAACAAATCATCTTTTATTATTGTTGTTGTTTTTGTGATGGTAATCTGAACATTAGCTACATAAATAAAGAGTACCCCCTTGTTTGTGTTCTTAATTATGCTTGCACATTATTTCAAATGAATTTAATTGTTATTAAAGAACACATTTTATAATATTTTTGTGTTAAAACATACAGTTTTATTGATTCGAACAAATTCGTATTTTCAGTGTAGATTTACGATGAAATGAAAATGGCCGACCAAAACATAAGACTTCCTCAAAATGAAAGAAACAAGGGGAAGTTACTCTCATTTATGTAGCTAATGTCAGATTACCAAACTTTGTTGACTACCTTAATGAAAATAAAATTGTATGCACTTTTATTTCTTCTATATATCATTAATATTGAAAGTAAATATAAAACCAGACAAATATGATAACAAAGGCTTACAAAAGATATGATTAAGAATCTTGTTACCTAAATGTGTCATGTTACATACATTTTCTTTAAAAAAAAAAAATCAAAAACACCCTTAAAAATAATGAAATCAAAATAATTACTTAATATACCAAACATTATATTGTTCATATGTTAATTAAAAATCCAAGAAATAATGGAGAAAAAAAAATTACAGCGAGAAATTAAGAAATAAATATATCATCAACAGGTGTGTGCTTTTGCTGAGAATATTTATTCCTCAAAGTGAAAAACAAGGGGAAGTTATTCTCAGTTATGTAGCTAAAGTTCAGATTACCGTTGTGACAGTATTCACCCTGGGTCAGTTGAGTCGGCTCCATCTAACAAATTAACCATATTCCAAATTAATAAGATAGTGAACACAATGATAAAGAGTAACAAGGGAATAAGAAATTCACAAGTTGTTTCCAAACCCCACATGCATATCCCATTCAGGAGAAGGAGATGCCTGTTGCATAGGGTCAAGTTCGAGTTGTAGTAGTAGTCGTTTAGTAGTAGGGGTTCGTCGTTAGTTCAGAAACAACACACGCAAGTTTTATAGTCACAAGGGGGTGTTTATTTCTTCCTAGGCTCGTGGGTTCTTTTCAGAGAGAGAGAGAGAGAGAGAGAGAGAGAGAGAGAGAGAGAGAGAGAGAGTATGGTTAAACTATTCTATCATAAATCCTGTTCGGTACTACTATGTGAAACCCATACGAAGAACCGGGAGGCCAAAGCCCAGCCAAAAAAGACCGATTTTCCTCCTCTTCCGTTTCTAGTCTCGAGGTGGGAGGGTCACCCAACTTACGCTTCCAGTCAAAACCTGGAACTTCCGTTTTTATTTTTAAATCTAATTTCAGGGTCATTCGCTGGTCAGTTGAGTTCCAAACTTTGTTCTTATTTCTTTTTCTTCTCTTTCTCCAGAAATCCGAATACCGTTTTATTTTTAATCCCAAATTCCCCGTAGACCATAATAATTACACTAGAATGCCCTTGTTTGCCACAAATTTTCCACAGACGCAGTGACAAATACACCAAAAACCGTTGATTCCTGACGATGATGGAGACACCTTTCGTATTTTCACCAGAGACCCTTTAGCCGGGTTGTGGCCCTAATACCACTGGGTGACAGACCAATCCGTCTTGGGAGGCCCTACCAGGAACTTGAATTCCAGACAGCATGGCTCTGACACTACCACGTTGTCACCATCCTGCTATGATGAGTTTGGTTTGTTTTGTTTTACGGCATATCAACTTCGGTGGGTCATTTAATGTCAACTAAGTTTTAGATTCGTAGCAATAGTTTGGTAGAAAACAAATGTATATATGTATAGATTTTAACTATTGTTCAATTACTCATATTTTTCGTACAATCCACTTCTTTTAGGAAATATAAAATCCTGGATGGTCTTATTTTCATGAAAAGTTTTTTTTAATTTCTTGCTTGGTAGTATTTTGTTCGCACTAGATCAAAGTTTACGCACTCTATCGGTGTATGTTTCACTGTTAATCTCTCTTGGCATGTAGTGCATATTGGGGATTCTGTACCCTCTAGTAAATGATGATGGGTCTCAAAGTCTACACACTCTAGCAGTATATGTTTCACTATAAATCTCTCTTGGCATGTAGTGCATATGGGGGATTCTGTGTCCTCTAGTAAATGATGATGGGTCTCAAAGTCTACACACTCTAGCAGTATATGTTTTCACTATAAATCTCTCTTGGCATGTAGTGCATATTGGGGATTCTGTGTCCTCTAGTAAATGATGATGGGTCTCAAAGTCTACGCACTCTAGCAGTATATGTTTCACTATAAATCTCTCTTGGCATGTAGTGCATATTGGGGATTCTGTGCCCTCTAGTAAATGATGATGGGTCTCAAAGTCTACGCACTCTAGCAGTATATGTTTCACTGGCATGTAGTGCATATACTATAAATCTCTCTTGGTAGTGCATATTGGGTTCTGTGCCTCTAGTAAATGATGATGGGTCTCAAAGTCTCCACTTCTAGCAGTATATGTTTCACTATAAATCTCTTGGCATGTAGTGCATATTGGGGATTCTGTGCCTCTAGTAAATGATGATGGGTCTCAAAGTCTACACACTCTAGCAGTATATGTTTCACTATAAATCTCTCTTGGCATGTAGTGCATATTGGGGATTCTGTCCCTCTAGTAATGATGATGGTCTCAAAGTCTACACACTCTAGCAGTATATTTTTCACTAAATCTCTCTTGGATTAGTGCATATTGGGGATTCTGTGCCCTCTAGTAAATGATGATGGGTCTCAAGTCTACACATTCTAGCAGTATATGTTTCACTGTAAATCTCTCTTGGCATGTAGTGCATATTGGGGATTCTGTGCCCTCTAGTAAATGATGATGGGTGATGTAGGTGTGTCCTATATGAAAGCGGGTCAGCACAACCTATTCTATTTTTGTTGTATTTTAAGTTCCATTCTCCAATGATAGGTTTAATGTTTTGGAGTTTGTTATCAATGAATGCATTTCAAATGATTTTGCCATTTTTTAATGATAGTTGGACTTTGTTATAAGTAAGTAAAGTAGGCAGAGTGACCTAATTGTTGATATTAGCCAACGGCGAGGGAGTCTATCCCCTTTTTGGTAGCGCTAGACCAGGGAAATTATTTTATGCATCTGAGATGGAGCGCCACACCTACCATCAGCTTCTCATGTTACCGCACAGAAGCTGTGCTACTCATACACTGAGTTGGTGAGGGCCGGTATTGAGCCCGGAACCTTGCGATTCCAAGATGGATGCTCTACCGACTGAGCTAAACTAGACCATAGTACTATTATTGAATAAATGAGATTTTTACTTATTCCTCGTCATTTTCTATTTCTACAGGTAGCATCATGTCATGAACAGATTGGAACACAATTGAAGATTTGTATTATTTGTATTATTCGGACTATTGTCCTCATCTTTATTGTTATCTACACTATTTCTCTGAATTTTTTAGATGAGGCTTGATCATTTGTATTATTTGTATTATTCGGACTATTGTCCTCATCTTTATTGTTATCTACACTATTTCTCTGAATTTTTTAGATGAGGCTTGATCATTTGTATTATTTGCATTATTCGGACTATTGTCCTCATCTTTATTGTTATCTACAATATTTCTCTGATTTTTTTTAGATGAGGCTTGATTATTTGTATTATTTGTATTATTTGGACTATTGTCCTCATCTTTATTGTTATCTACACTATTTCTCTGAATTTTTTAGATGAGGCTTGATTATTTGTATTATTTGTATTATTTGGACTATTGTCCTCATCTTTATTGTTATCTACACTATTTCTCTGAATTTTTTAGATGAGGCTTGATTATTTGTATTATTTGGACTATTGTCCTCATCTTTATTTTTATCTACACTATTGAATTTTTTTAGATGAGGCTTGATTATTTGTATTATTTGGACTATTGTCCTCATCTTTATTGTTATCTACACTATTTCTCTGATTTTTTTTAGATGAGGCTTGATTATTTGTATTATTTGAACTATTGTCCTCATCTTTATTGTTATCTACACAATTTCTCTGAATTTTTTAGATGGGGCTTGATTATTTGGACTATTGTCCTCATCTTCATTGTTATCTACACTATTTCTCTGAATTTTTTTAGATGAGACTTGATTATTTGTATTATTTGGACTATTATCCTCATCTTTATTGTTATCTGTACAATATTTTGGCTGATGTGACCTCCGGCCTTCTTCAGGTATTTCTTGTCGGACTCGGGAACCTTCTTGTCATAATCAGGACCCATCAGAAATACTTGAAGAGGGCCAAAGGCTTAAACGTTAAACAGATAATCTTTTTTTAAAACATCAAAAAGATCCAGGATAAAGCTCTAACCGCATCAGCGTGGATATCGCAATCTTACAATGTGACATCAAACTGACAAAGTCTGGTGGTATCGTGAGATACTTCTGGGGAGGCCACATCTGGTTCCCACCAAAGCCCAGCCAAAAAAGACGGATTTTCCTCCTCTTCCTGTTTCTAGTCCCGAGGCGGGAGGGTCACCCAACTTCCGCCTTCAGTCAAAACCCGGAACTTCCGTTTTTATTTTTAAATCTAATTTCAGGGTCATCCGCTGGTCAGTTGAGTTCCAAACTTATTTCTTTTTCCTCTCTTTCTCCAGAAATCCGAATACCGTTTTATTTTTAATCCCAAATTCCCCGTAGACCATAATAATTACACTACAATGCCCTTGTTTGCCACAAATTTTCCACAGACGCAGTGATGAAAATACACCAATCTCACGCTCTGGGTTAGTGGTAATGATGCTTCGGTCCCGAAACCATGCCTGAACCCAAGGTCATTATCTGATGAAGGTTTTGTTGGTTTCAATGCTACTTTGTAAATAGCAGTCATTGTATGAAGATTATTGATTAAGGATGAGGACAATAGTAAAAATAATCTAAATTATCAAGCTTCATCTAAAAAATTCAGAGAAACAAATTGAAGATGTCAAATATTTTGATAGAATGAGACCAAAGGTCAAAAGGTCAACTGACGGAGAGGCCCCTCCAATCAATCCGCTGGTCACGTCAAGCCCTAGCACCTATATGATTGCCCCAACCCTATTGCCCTTATGGCAAGCCCCAACCCCTTTTTATCATATGGGTGCTAGAAGGCGGTGGCTGCGGGTCTACATGTCCTAGGAATGACGTTAAACTCTATCTGATGGTGAGGTTCATGTTTTGGAGGTTTGGGGAATGTGGAGCATCCCTTCATCACCATTGCTCCCTGGTCCACTCTGACCCGGAGTGGTAGTACCTGTTAGGGTCCCATTTATGGATTAAATAGAAAAATGTATTTATAAAAAAATTGTATTATCCATTAAGAATTGATTTATTTCAAAACTTTATCGGCATTAAATGGCCCACTGAGGTTGATATGCCGTAAAACAAAACAATGCAAAATCCATCGACAATGTTTTCCTTGATTTCTATTTGTTGCTGTCAATCATCATCATCATTTGTTGTTACGATTTGTGCGGCCATTTTACGACTGTAGGTCAAAGCAGTTTTACTGATTTATGATCCCAGACCATATGACCTTTAGGCACCCCTTTCGCGATCTCGATGCATAAGGACATGTTTTTCATTTACACCGTCAAAATCCGGTTGTTTGTTAACAGACAATTTTTAGAGTTTTTTTTTTTAATTATAAAACTAACCCCTAACCCTAACCACTGGATTTAGACGGTGTAAATGAAAAACGTGTCCTTATGAATCGAGATCGCAAAAGGGGTGCCTAAAGGTCATATGGTCCGAGATCCTTAATGGCATAAAGTTCTTGAAGTAGAAAGATGTAGTATCAGTTTTAATCCTTGTCAGCTGATCCATGTTAGAGAGTTGTATAATCATCGTCTGCTAGTCCGTGCTCAGAGAGCAATTGTAGGACAATTTATCAACGCCTTTAAATAGTAAATTAAATACATGTTTTTGATTGGCTGATTCAGCTGTATTTTGGAACAGTCTATAAATACAAGTTGTAATCTTCAGCACACCTTATACCAAAAGACGCCTCATGTGATGTAATGGTTAAAAAGCTAGACTTGCAGACCATTGTTAGTGAGTTTGATTCTCACTGGGTGCCCCATACTTCCAACCTAGTGCCACATCTAAGCTAAGTAAATAATAACTATATAAAAAAGATATGGGCATCTCATGTGATGCAATTGTTAAAAAGCATGTCCATGTGTTAGCTTCCACAAGAGAACATCGCTTATGAGTTAGTCCTTGCTCCCTCCAGCAGTGTCTTGTCTGTCTTACTTGAATGGTTTGTGAGATAGGGGGCAGGTGGTCATACAGCTCCTTCCTTGTGGGCTACTGTTTCCACAACTTGTTCAAGACCGCACGCTGCATTCTTGTGTAGCTCCTATTTAGCTTATTCTCAACCCGCGCCTCATTAGGGTCCAAATGGTGCAGCCATACAGCAGCACTGATACAGTCACAGCTTGGAAGAATTGTCATTTAAACTTGTCAGTGAGATCGGATTTCCATATGACTGATAATCTGTTTATAGCCAACCATGCCTTTCCTATTTGCATATTAACTTCACTTTCTGTGGATGAGATATTACTACCTAGGTATGTGAATTGTTCTACTGGCTTTAGAGGCTTAGTAAATAACTATACCAAAAGACACCAACATGTTGTTTTTCTTTCAAGCAGATTTTTAGAATAAAAAATCAGTACATTTTTTTTATTGTTTATTATAATTACTAGCAAAAAAAACAAAAAAAAACGGGCAGTGTAAAAATTAAATTTTGAAAATTTTGCCTAAGAGGGTTGGGAGTTTGTTTTACAAAAAACGACAATATTTTTTAAGAATACACTCAACTTTACATAATTCTACTAAATTTTATTGAAATTGAATGAATATTTTAATTTTAGTGTAAAAAAAATATTTAAAATTTTTTATCTTGATTTTATCAACGTTCAAAAGTATGTATAAAGGATTTTTTGCAACGCTCTTTCATAAAAAAAATGTAAACAGATCTTTGAAATCTTATATTTTTTGATAATAGACATAAAAATAGTTTTGCTGTCAAAATTCAAATAAATGTTTTCTTTCCAATAAAATCAAGTTTCTCATGACTTAATTCAAATTATTTATCTTAGAGTGAGATACAGTGAGTGTGCACACGACTCGGCATATAGCCAGAAGTTTTAAATTGGGGAGAAGGGTGACAAAAAAATTCAATTCTTTATTCTATGTATTATTCGGACTATTATCCTCATCTTTATTGTTATCTGTACAATGTTTTGGCCAATGTGCCCTCTGGTCTTCTTCAGGTATTTCTTATTGGATTCAGGAGCCTTCTCGAACTCATCAACCTTCTTGTCGTAATCGGGAGCCATCACGGAATTTTGAATCCAACACTTTATTCAATCCATGGAGGTATACTGTTCTCATTCCACTAACCATAGCTGGGGTACAAATGTTAAGCTGTGTTGATTATCATTCTATGTTATTGTTACCATGACCAGGATTGAACCTGCAGCCTAGAGATAACTGTCACTTAGAACTGTATTAATTCAACGACTATATCCACAACATATGTCTCCATTTATTCTATGTATTGACGATTTTGGGTAATTGTGACATAAGCAGTGACATAATTTTGGTTACAGACAAATAGAGACCAAATCTCCATTATTAATAGATTTTTTAATCAAAAATCCATGGCAGTAACTTTATTTAGAACTAACTAATTAAACAGCATCAATGTTGGCTGTATGAAATACAAGTAAATCAAGCAAACAAGATATTAGGATTAATACGAAGGTCATATGAATACATGGATAAAGAAATGTTGAAAAATTTATTCATTGCATTGATGAGACCTCATTTGGAATTTGCTAATGTGGTCTGGAGTCCGAGACTAATCAAGGACATAAAACTCATTAAAGGAGTTCAAGGGAGTGCTACTAAGGTAATGAATGAATTAAAGAACCTTTCATATGAAGAAAGACTTAGGAGGACTGACTGACCAAGTTTGGCTTATCAACGAACCAGAGGAGATATTGAAGTCTATAAATATACCCATGGATTTTGTTCAACTAACTTTAATTTGTTGAATGTTGCTCAAAAGATCAATACCAGGGGTCAAAAATTAAAAGTCTCAAATAAATTTTGCAAAACAAATGTAAGGCAAAATTATTTTAGTAAAAGGGTGGTATATTCATGGAATAAACTACCATCATCAGTAAGGAATGCCCCCATCTCTGAACTCTTTTAAGCTGAGGTTGGATGAACTGTGGAAAGAATATAAATATTCAGTGGAAATAAGATGAATGTTTTAAATATAAGGAACAGCTGACAGGTCTCAAACCTAATATATCTAGCTGAAAAGATATTATTATGAAAATTGTCCATTAAATAGGAAAAAGCCATTTTTTTTAAGAATACCAGTTGAACATTAAACAAAAAGAAATCTTTAAAAATTCAATACAGGTTTTATATTTCCTTTATTCAATGAGAGAAGAAAGGCATGCAGCCTTTTTTTGAGAAGTTTCTCACCCTGTCCCCTAACGAAACAAGTTGAAAGGTTTCAGATCCAACTGAGGGGTTGTCTCTTTTTGCATGGGGTGTGTGTGTGTGTGTGTGTGTATGTGTTTGTTTGATTTATTCTTTTGTTTCATGTAATTGCTTGTTGGGTAGGAGCATGCCTACACACCCAAAATAATTTTTTAATACATTTTTTTTAAGCCAGTATCGGCACAATGGACTTGTGCGTTTGCTGACTTAAAACCAAGAGACAGACAGACAAACACACATACACAACAATCCAGGATATAAGGTTGGTTTTGTTTTTTTTATTTTTCTTTATATATTTTTCTTTAAATTTTATTTGTTTTTATTATTTTTAACAAAAGAGACTGACAGACAGACAGATACATAAACAGACAGATATGACAAACACAGCCAAGAATAGAGAAGAAATCCAACAAAACAGAGCAAGATATTAAAGAAAAATATTTCTTAGAGGAGAAAGAATGAATGGGATGAAAAAAATCATTTAGAAAATGCTAATTGCTTAAATTAAATTGTATTAAATTTTGTCTACAATGCTTTTCCATTTTTTTTTTTTCATTAACCAGCCATAAGATAATCCACTGATATAAAATTAAAATCAATTAAATCAATTAAAATCAATTAAAATCAATTAAAATCAATTAAAATCAATTAAAATCAATTAGTAATAATAATATCAACAATTTAAAAAAAATGGTTAAGGTTACAAAAAAAGGTTTTGTTAATGTAGCAATTTGGTTGCAGTTTTGTTTTTTTTTGTTTTTAAAAATAATAATTCATGTAGTAACCTGCCTTGAAAATAGAAAAGATTGTTTCAAAATCATGGAGGATTATTTCAGCCAATCAAAATTGAGCTATGAGATTCAAATTCTGATAACAATTGCTGTAATAACAGCTTTCTTTTTTTTTTTTTTTTTTTCTCACCTTATGACTTCCATGTTCAGCAGAATAATGTGTGCTTCTTTCAAAAAAAAAAAAAAAAAAAAAAAAAATGACAGCACAATGTGGCAAGCAATAAAGAGAAGATGGTTGCCTGCAACCGTGACCCCTCCTGACCCTTAAAGAAATTGTTATCTGCATAAGACCACTAAGAGAAACCCCATAGTTCTTAAGCGAGATATTTCAGATTTTGCAAAGAGGTGAATCAAGACTCCATCCTTTTTAGAAAGAAAAAGTCATTGGATAAGATACAAAAATCACTATATATATATAATATATATATATATATATATATATATATATATATATATATATATATAGAGAGAAGAGAGAGAGAGAGAGAGAGAGAGAGAGAGAGAGAGAATGTCTGTTTTACATAAGATTAAAAAAGAAAGACAGTTTGACATGATTTAAGATATTTCACTTCAATTTCATGAGTTTTAAATATTTTTTTTTTCTTTTCTTTTTTTTTTTTCTTTTTAAATAAACTTGAGCTTTGGATGATTTTTATTTTGCTTCCATTTTATGGTTATGATTGTCTGAAAAAAGCCTTTGGAAGTTGGAAGCAAACATCCATTGGGATGGAGGGACTTGTCGAACATTTCAGAACAACAATAATCCATTGTTTTTAATGTCAAAATATGGAATCAGGTTAGAAGGGGAAAAGTTGTCACATGTCAAATTAGTTTGAGGAAAATAAAATTAAAAAAAAAAAATTGATCTAAAAAGAAAAAAAGAAAATTAAAACAAAATCCTGCTCAACAGATTTGCTGGTAATTTTTCTCAAACATATCATCTGACTAGTTCTTGGCAAGAAAAAGTTCTTCCACACCTAAATAAATAAAATGAATGATTTTGTAGCAAATGTTTTTTTTTGTTTTCTTCCAAACTTTTTTTTTTTAATTTTTTTTTTATTTGTAAATATCTAAGAGAACTGATGACCAAATGTAAATAAATGGGAGAAATTCATTATGAATCCATTTGTGAAGAAGATGAACAACAATGTTTTTTTTTTTTTTTTTTTTTTTTGATAAAAGAGACAATCCTTTGAGAATTTGGAGATGGGATGTCGGTAGGGCTCAAATGGACTGATCATGTCTCTCTAGAAAGTTCTGGTACCAATCAATAGCTCAAGAGGGGACAGGTTATCTGTTTTTTGGGTTTGTTTTTTTTTTGTCAGTTTTTTTATTGTTTTTTTTTCTTTTTTGTTCTTTGTCTGTAGCCTGCACAAAATCAGAACACAGCTAACACCAATCAAATCAGTAGATTAAGCAAATTGCGATGTACCCCAGTTTAAGTTGTTCTTTTTCTTTTTTTTTTTTTTTTTTTTTTTTTGTTTCTTAAAAAATCCCAAAATTGGAGTAACATTAACAATAAACTGTCACACTGATATTTACAAAAGTCTTATGTACATAAGTGACCCTTGACAACATTTTTGGTGGTGACGCACGCAAATATAAGTCGGATCAAATCAAGGAATCAGTCAGTTGTTGGCTTTGTGTTTTTTTTTCTTTTCCTTTTTTTTGTCTTTTAGTCTTTTTCTCTGGTGTTTTGGATCAATTAATTTATTTTGGGAACTTCAAAGTTTTTTTTTCTTTTTTTTTTTCTTTCTCTTTTTCTGTAGAATGTTGCTAACAGTGTAGCGACTAGTTTGGCATAGACAGATGGAAAATATTTCCAAGAAAGGTTCATTCAGAAGGTAAATACAAACAGGAAAAAACTGTTTAAAAAAAAATCAACAAAAACAATAAATAAATGGCATCTTTTAAACCCAGTTTATCAAACCCAAGTTTGTCAAGGTCTTTTGGACTGATCTCCAGCAGCAGCAGCAGCAGCAGCAAGCATAAAAAAAAATATAAATTATTTTAAGTTTATTTTTAAAAAAAATTTTTTTTAAGCATTGAATCCCAAAAAGTTTTAAGTATTATCCTAAAAATTAGAGGCAAGTAAGTAAAAAGTAAAAGTTGTCGGGGTGGCCTAATGTCGGTATCAGCCAGACAGTGAGGGAGTCTATCCCCATTTCAATTTTTATTTAAACCATTGAATCAAAAAAGTGTTTTAATTATTATCCTAAAATTTAGAGGCAAGTAAGTAAAAAGTTAAGTCGTCGGGGTGGCCTAAAGTTGATGTCAGCCAGACAGTGAGGAAGTCTATCCCCTTTTTACTAACATTTGACCCAGGAGATTGATTTGGTGTCTGAGGCAGAATGCTGCACCTATCATCAGCTCTTCACTTTACTGCAGAGATCCAAGCTGTGCTACTCATACGCTGAGTTGGCGAGGGTCGATATCAAACCAGGAACCTTGTGGTTCCTTGTTGGATGATCTACCGACTGAGATGAAATAAATATAAATGCTTTTAATATTAAACTTATTGAGTGCTTAAACCAGATGAAGAAATAATTTGAACATTTTTAAGTGAAAACAGGAGAAATAAAGGAAAATTCAAAAAGATTTTAAAAAAAATTAATTTTAAAAAAATGAAAAAGGAAGGAATTTGAAAGTTAACATAAGAAAATCTATTAAAAGAAAAAAAATGTGAATGAAAAATGGTAGGAAGAAAAAAAAAAGAAGGTGAATTAAAGGTGCTGAATAAAATGAAATTTTGTGTTGGTTCAAGAAGTAGAGAAGAAATATCTGCCTAAAGAGTCTGGGACTAACATCAATTTTGCAGCTTTGGATGAAGAGAGTTGTTGGCAAGCATTATGTGACATAAAAGAAAAGAGGTAGAAGATATGATAGAGAGGGGTGGGGAGGAAGTTATCACAAATGTCTTTGTAACAATCCCCCCTCCATCTCTCTTTTTTTTTCTTTCTCTCTCTCTCATCCCAAATGCTACAGATATACAGCAGAGCACATTGTTAGGCAGACAAAAATGGCAGCATATGATTATTTGATGACTAATTAACTAGGGAAAATGCTTCTTTTTTTTTTTATTATATATATATATATATATTATATATATATATATATATATATATATATTTCCTTCTTTTTTTGTTGCTTTAAAAATGCCAAATATCTTTTTCAGTAAAACTCTTTTATGGTAAAACTTTTTGTGTTCTGAAAAGTTTAAATGAATGAAAACCAGAATTCCATTCCTTCCTTATAAATACTAGTTAAAGAAAAATTTAAAAACAAAAAAAAAACACCCTCCGATCAGTGTAAAAATTGATTTTTTAAAGATATTGCCTGAGGGGGATGACAGTTAAAAATTCAGTGTCAGAAATTTTGTACCATAAGTAAGTAAAATCATCAAATTTATTAAAGGAGTAAAAAAAACAATTTGAATTGGAAACTTAGTTCTAATAACTTAAAATATATATTAAAATAAAACAAACTATATATGAATATATATTAGCGGGTATGTATTTATAAAAACAATGAGGACTGTCTAAGGTTGCATGCTCAAAGTTTGGGTGTATTTATTCTATGTTATGACGATTTTGGGTTATGTGACATAATCAGTGACTTACAAACAAATTAAGACTGAATCTCCCTTATTAATAGATAATTATATCATAATTGCTTGAATGAATTCTTATTGTAATTACTGTTTTCAGCAATTCTATACAATTATCATATGACAAAAAGAAAGTTATTTATTTTCTTTTGAATTTGCTAATAAAGAAGATTTGGACTGAATATATAAGATATAAATTTGATTTTGACACTGATTTGTTAAAACAAAACCAGGAATAATCACAGTCTTCAGTCAGTTGATCAGGAACTCCTAAAAAACAAAACAAAAAAAAATCTGGGTGTGTTGGAATTTGAAATTTTGAAAGTTTATAAAATGAACTAAATTAATCTGAAAGAAGAATTGAAAAGATTGAGTCAATCAGAAAATAGCCATTTTGAAAGACTTACTCAAAGGAGAAGATAATGGTTCACTTTTTAGTTGAACAAGATGAAAAGATTTTTCTTTCTTTTCAAATTATCTTATTTATTGTCTAAATGCAAATACTCATTTGATTTATATTGCACAAGTCACAATTGGTGAGATGGATGCACTAAAAGAAATTGCTCAAAAGTTAAATGTGTTGGTCTTTTGCATTTTATTTGTTGGTTGTTTTCTTTTACGGCATATCAACCCTTTTCGGGTCATTTAATGCCGAATCAAGTTATTTTGATATCTGGTTACTTACAGTACCTACTGTTGCTTAAATGGTTACCTATCTAAGTATTGAACAGGCTCAATGTTGCTTAACTTTGGTGATCTAGTGGGAACTGGTGCTTTCAACATGCCTTGATCACAATAGGGTTGATTGGTTTTGTTTTACGGCATATCAACCCTTTTCGGGTTATTTCATACTGAATCAAGTCATTTTGATATCAGGTTGCTAACACTACCTGCCATCTAAGTATTGAACATACTCATCATAGCTTAACTCTGGTGATCTAGCGGGAACCAATGCTTTCAACGTGATTTGACCATAAGCTTCAGCATTTGGGTCGAGCTTTATTTAGTGGAAGAGCAGGTGTTTCAAAAAAAAAAAAAGAAAAAGATAATTGTTTAAAATAGGAGGGGGACAAAAGAAAAAGAGATTTCATGTGAGGGGTGTGAGGCTGTTGTTGTTGCTGTTGCTGCTGCAGGGGTTTGAGGGGTTAGGTGTTAATAGGGAAAATAAGAGCCACAAGTGGAAAAAAATTTGGAAAGATAATTAATAGAAAATAGAAGTGAGAAAAAATGTTAAACATCTGGATAATAGCAAAAAATAATAATGACAATTATAATTCTGTGAAAAAAGAAAAATAATGATAAATAAGAAAATTGCTTCCCAATATTTATAATGAATTATCATTTTTGGAAAAAAAAATGTCTTTTTTCTTTTAATATTTTCAAATTTCATTTTCAGTTTCATTTTTTTTTTTTTGCAAGCTAACAGAATGAATGATGTGTGAAAATCCTTTACTCTTTTTTCAGAGTTTTTTTTTGTCTTTTCAAATTTGAAAGGTAAAAGGAAAACATTTCAATGAAATGGTAAAAAAAAAAGAAATTGTACAAAAAGAAATAAAAACTTGTTTCCTTTTCTTTTTGCTTCCTTCAATGTTTTGTATGAATTTTTGACTTAAAGGATGGATTATTTGGAATATATGAAGTGTAGATTTTTGTGAAGAGTTAAATGTTCCCCAGGGAGGTGTGGCAAGAGAAGCAGTGGAGAGAGAAAGAGAGAGAGAAAGAAAGAGAGAGAAGAAAAGAAAAGTAAAAAGAAAGAACAAGAGATAACAATTCATACTTCTAGAAGAATCAATGGATTCTCACCACCCTATTCTTCTTCTTCTCATTTTTCTTTCTTTTTTGATACACACATTCATCATAAACTAACACTCATCATAAACTCATACATATTTCTTTGTTACTAATTATTATTAAGATATTATGAACAAAAATATTTTCAGACAGTAATGCAAGAAAGGCAGCCATTTTAAATAATATTGAAAAATGAAAATAGAAGAAGGAAGTAAAACAAAAATATGTAAGCAAATTTCTTCATCACATAACATGCAAGAGACTTCTATTTGTTTCTTTAAAAGGGTCCGATTTTTTTTTTTAAAATATTAAAAATATTTTTTCTTTATTCTTAACTTTTAAAAGCTAATATATTCTAATACTAAATAGAGAAATTATTTGCATTAAAATCTTTGTAGATCTAGAGAAATCTTAATGATGGAGCAAAAGCCTGCAGATTATTTGCTATCCTTACCTCCTTTCTATGCATTTTTGAAGGTTTGTCAGCTCCATTAGGCATAATTACATTTGTATTTGACCTTCAGGGTTTTTTTCTTCTTTAAATATAGGAAAAGCAGGCAATCACTGATAGGGTGGAGAGTGACAGAAGAAAATAAGAATAAGAGATGAACTGGCAAGACAAGGCAGTGACAAGAGTTAAGATTATTATAATCATAAGAGAGAGAGGGGGTTGATAACAATATTTGACCAGATTGTTTTGAATATTTCTAACCCAATCAAGTTGTCTGTTTTCAAATTTCTAAAATGGCCATAGTAGCAAGTTTCTGAATATATTTCAGCTTGTCATGACTTCTCTAAAAAACCCAAAAGGATAATAAATACTGATAACATGTGGTCATTGTGGATTTTAGAAGGTCTAGACACCACTAAGGATTCGGCCATATTGTATTTTCCATACAATTCTTTTTTTTAATTATTTCTTTAAAAAACTTTCAAGTAATAAAAGTTCAATTAATGAAAAGATCTGTGGATAGACAAGAAAAAGGTTAAAAATAAATCAAATGAGCTTTTTCATTTAGAAATTAATTGAATAAAATAATTAAATTAGTGCCAAGTAATAAGAAAGCAAATCAAAGGAAATAATGGATTTATAAAAATCCATAATAAAATTAGGAAAAAATCCAAGATCCTTTATATTAAGAAGAAAATGAAAGAACTGAAGAAAATTTTCAAGAAATGAAAGGAAAAAGACAAACCTAATGTGTTAATGTTGAAAATGGATGAATTCCATATTTTCATTTGATACTATTCACTGATATTGGGTAGAATTACTTTAAATTTATTTGACATTTTTACTATTAAATGCTTCAAGTTATTATATTTTACCAGTTATAAATATTTGTATCTATGTGAGAAGCAGAGATCTCTATGCCATTAGCTTTTCATACCCAAAATGAATCCTTTTAAATCATCAAGTTTTAGATAAAGTAAAGTTTAAGAGAAACAAAAATAACTAATTGTTATAAATGGTAATATTTCTTTCATGAAACAATTGATGAAATTTAGAATAGAAAAAAAGAATATGTAATTTCCTATCAAGCAAAGGCCACAACATGGGTCAACAGTCAACAGAAATGAGAACTGAGAACTGAGATGCTGTATAAAGAAAAGGTTTGTTCATTTATTAAATGGCTACTTTATAATTATGATTCAAGAAGGAGAAAAATTTATTCAAGAAGACATTTATGAGAAAAAAAATCCTTAAATGCACATCAGTAAGAAAATTTATTACAGAACATAAACTCAGATATAATGTGAAACTAAAGTTCTTTACCTAATGACAAAATACTTTATTTTCACATCATATCTGAGATACGGATTCAAAATAATTATTTTTATAAGTTTAGTGTTCTACAGCCAAAAATGAAAAAAAAAAGAATATTTCATCTTCAATTTAATGTTGAATATGTAATATATGAATGTGTGTCAGCCTAAAAATGGAAGCCAAACTCTATTCATCCTCTGATTGAAACAAAAGAATAAAATAAATAAGAACTAAAATGATAAGACAATATTATCAATGAAAGAAATTTCTCAAAAAAACAGAAGGTTATATAAAAAATTTCCCACTCCTCTTTAGGAAATCATGAAAAGATTTTGTGTGAGGGTCTTATGATAATGATTATGGAAAATTAGAAAAAAGACAATTTCATTATTTAAAAATATTAACCATTTTCTGTTGATTTTTTTCTTTATATAAAGAAGTACCGACATGAAGACTGGATAAACTATTATTTAAAATAAACAAAGAAATTCAGATAATTTGCTGAAAAAGAATAAGAGAAAATGATAATGAATTCTGGAGGGCATGGCAGATACTGATGCAAGGATGAGACAGAAACAACACAAGAATCTACGGAAGAAGAAGAAGAAGAGACAGATTGAAAAGTAGATGGAATTATGTAATATTTTCATTATAGAAAACTAATGGGCTAACAGGGCATATATGTAGGATGTTTGAAAAAAAAAAAAGAAAAGCAAATACATTTTACAATAAGTAACAGTTTCTAAGTATTGCCAAATATACTTGACAGAACTGGACGGATAACTTATGAAGACAATAATGGAATGGTGAAAGAGATCAAGTAGGGTTGAAGAAGTTATTGAGTTATCATATGAAACCATCATACATTTCTGTAAATGACATAACTATCTATTAACTCAGAAACAAAAGAAAATATAAAGCTTTCTTCCGCAGAAGGATAGACATTGTTTTGTATAATACTGGAGATATTTTCATAAAAATTAATTAATAATCATTAAATAAGAAATAATATTGATAAAAAGTGAGGTGTTTTGCTTTAATATAAAAAAAAAAGGCAACTTAAATATTGATTGTTTTTTGTAGGATGTTCAAATTTCATAAATATTAATTGAAATTTGAGGGTTTTTTTTTACCAAGCCCCTAAAAAAAATGGAGGGTTTTTTACCAACCCCTGAAAAAAAAAAATTGAGGAAAAAAGAAAGAAAAAATCAAATAAATAAAAATGTCTTTAAAAAATTGTGAAGTATTGAGGATCTTAAGAAATTGAAATGGTCTGCATTTAATCGGTTAAGGGGTTCATTAAGTCTCCAATATTAGTTGGTGCCTCTGCTTGCTAAACAAATATCATTATAATAGCCCGACATGTGTAAAAGTTAAAATGCTGATATAAAAACTTTTATATTGATTTGCCCTCAAAAACAATAAAAAATAGTTGATAACTAAACAGTTAAAAGTACACTAACAAAATAGAATCTATTTTGATTCTACAACTTAAAAAGGTGGAAAATACAGATACATAAATATGAGTGGCATTTTTAATATCTCTATCAGTCTTCCCCCATAATGAATATATATCATCACATACACACACTTAAATATCCTTATTTTCATCTTATATACAATTAAAACTATAATAATAATTGAAATAAACATTAAGAAAATGCCTAATTTCAGCTTGTTGTATTTTCTCTTATGACTGTCATTGAAGAGACAACAAAATATATGATTTAATGTAGATTTGGCTGTAATGTAATGCATGTAAACCTGTTGAATGAATATATGCATGTGATACTTGCTGAAAAGATGAGGAAGGGGATTGCACTTTTGCAAGAAATAACAAGAAAGCATCTTTTTAATTGATCATCATGACAACTTTAAAGTTAAAATTTACAAATTGAGCGAAAAACATGAAGGAGAGAAAAAAGAAGAAGTGAAAGACAAGAAAGTGGCAAATGGAACGACAAAAAGAAAAAAACAATATTAGATAATTGAGTTATCTACCCTTAATAAATTGCCTGTTTTGAGAAGATCAACTGTGGTACTAGTTGATAATTTGCATTGACCAATCAACAGCCACCTTGAGGAAGGCAGTTAGAAAGAGCTGCCTATTTAAGCTCAGTGTTTGGGATAGAGGAAACTATGCCAGAAGGAACAACACAGAAATGAACATTTAAAATAAAAACTCTAAATCTCCTAACAGTAACATTTCTTTCTTTTTTGTTTTTAAACAAAAAAATAAATAACAAAAATGTCTGCTTTATAAGGATATAACTGACAAATCAGTTGAGTGCGTAATTTCTTGACTCAGAAAAGCAAATGCAGGAGGTGACATATAAAATTAAAAATGAAGGAACCTGAAAAGTTGTGAGAAAAATTAAAATCCTAAACCTGTGTGGAACTTAATGATACTTTTAAAATATTTATCTAACAAAATGGAATACATAAAAACCAATGGCAACTGTTAAATAAATACTGATAAGGAATAGAAAAATACAATGAAGATATCATCATTATTATTATTATTATTATTATTATTATTATTATTATTATCAAGTACAATCAAGTCAGCTATGGAAACTGCCTCTGTTAATGAAAATGGAAGATTGCAGCCACCTTTCAGTGTGAAGACTTACTCTTCAATTAAAAGAAACAATCTTGCCAAATTCTTAGTGGCGCCATCTGCTTAACTAGAATTTCAAATAATTTGCCAAGAAATTAAACTTGCTTTCCAAAAGGCTTTTAGTTCTGTCCCAAAATCTTACATAAGTATAAAGTTTAAGAATATTCTAAATATGAAGTCAGAGAGAGTGAGAGAATGGGTCGGGGGGAGTAGATAGTTTTCATCTGATTTTAAATGAAAGTATTTCTTATAAAAAATGAAATGATGACAAAAAAAAGGGGGGGGGTTGATTATTCTTAGATATTTGTTGTGTATTTGAAAAGCTTACAAAATGAGATTTGTAGGTCAGGTTTGACTTAAACAGAAAAAAAGCAGAAAAGAATAGAAAATGATAAATGTCAAAAAGAAAGAAAACAAAAAAGAAAACAAAAAAGAAAACAATGAATTTTCTGATTTCTTTCAAATTCAGAATTATAAATAAAATTAGGATAACTATTCTTTTTTTTAACCATTAAGCGAAAACATAAAAAAAGTCATTTTTTTTTTCTCTATCCAGATGTAGAAAAAAGAAAAAAAAAAACCTTAAACAATCGGTTATGATGAAAGAAATTTGCAGACATCTAAAAGCAGTTTGAGGTAAAAATAAGAGTTTAGTCCGCTACAGTTTCAGCATGGACCACTCAAATAAAAACCCAAACATTTTATCTCCAGAAACAGGCAACTAATTTTATACATCTTTTAAATTTGTTTCCATGCTGTCTGGTATTAGACATATAATAATTTGGGAGTTCTTTTTCTGCTTTAGTCTTTTTTTTTCTTTTTAATCTATAAAGGATTTTGTTTAGAGAGAAGGAGAGAGAGAGAGAGAAGAGAGAGAGAGAGAGAGAGAGAGAGAGAGAGAGAAGGAGAGAGAGAGAGAGAGAGGAGAGAAGGAGAGAGAGGAGAGAGAGAAGGAGAGAGAGAGAGAGTGAATTAAAAAATTTTAAAGAGAGAGAGAGAGAGAGAGAGAGAGAGAGAGAGAGAGAGAGAGAGAGAGAGAGAGTTTAAAAAGAGAGAGAGAGAGAGAGAGAGAGAGAGAGAGAGAGAGAGAGAGAGAGAGAGAGTTAAATTTAAAAAAAAAAAAGTAAAAAAAAACAAAAAACACACCCACCTGTGAAAAGTGGCTTTCCATGCCGCCTCTCTAGAAAAGAAAAAAAAAAAAAAAAAAAAAAAACCACACCACAAATTCTGCATGCCCTCCCAAAAATAAATATGAAATCCTGTAGTAAATATATTATGTCCTCTTAAAATAGATCATACAAACATGACACATGCATAAAACAAATATTTTCTTTCTTTTTTTTTCTTCATTTTTGTTTTGGCTTGCATAGTTTGTTTTTTTTTGTTATTTTTTTTGTTTGTTTTTGTTTTTTTCACGTTCTCTTTCACCCACAACAATCAGCTTTTTGTTTTGTCTGTTTTTTTTTTTTTAATTTGTACAAGAGTGGTCAATAGACCAGGCAATCGGCAGACCCCCAGCATGGCTTTCTCACCCTGCATGTACTAGGCAGGCTCTACTTTCTTGGTTAAGGGGTTCTTCACCAGCGCTATCACAGCTTGCATTGTCGATGCTACATTGATATGGATATGTCCTCTTCACTTACACAACATCTTAGGTAAGTTTGTGTCTTTCTTTTTTTTTTATTTATTCATAGTTTTGTCAATGTTTTTATTATTTAAATGTAACTTCTGTTCATGGATGTTTCCCTGCAGCTCAGAAAAAAAAAAGGAGCGGGCAGAAATTGGGCAATAATTACAAGAGCCCTGTCAATTGGCGCACTCTCCGTTTTGGAGAATGCTATGTTCAATCGGCCCACCCAAATAGTTTTTGCTGCTTTCTTTGATCCTTGTGTCTCGGAGCAGCATCTCACTTGCAACCGAGTCATCCATTAAGATCTTTTTACCCTCACGGTAATACTCCTCTTCCTCCTCTTCCTCATCTTCTTCATCTCTTTCGTGTTGAATGTGACAGCCAGCACGAATCACATTGTCATTTGTACCATTTTCATTGTCATTTTCAGCCACCCCATTGTTCTTAGTCAGTAGCGGCGCAGGTGGCTTACAAGGACTATCTTCCCCCCCACTTCCACTATGAGAGGGGCAGCGACTATTACTGTTGCTCCTGCTGCTATTGCTATTATTATTATTATTGATGTTGATGTTGCCGTTGTTGTTATTATTGTTATTGTTATTATTACTGCTGTTGTTGTTGTTGTTGTTACTGTCCTCATCAACCACTACATCATCATCATCAGCCATCACTTCATCATCTTCAGTTTCGTTACCGTTACTCTTGTGGCTGCAATTGCCATTGACTTTTTTCTCAAAAGTTTTTGGTTTCATAGCAGAGTTGTTACTTTTCGGTTTTTGCTGTTGCAATTCCATCAGTTGTTCCGCAAAATCTGCCATTCCATATTGTTGGGCAATGCGCAGTCCCTCGTCAAAAAGAGTGTCTTGCACCAACTTTGTAGCATTCTTTTGAGTAGCAGTATATAAGTCACTTTTGGTAAAATCAAAATAGTTTTCTCCGTCCTGAGAATCATTGAGGGGTGATGAGCATCCACTAGGGAAATTGGAGGAATCTACAAAACAAAGAAAGATCACAGTTTAGATAAAAGCATTCTACAATTCAAACGAATCTTAGAATTAAAAAATAAAGTAGAAATATACCAAGACAGAAAAGGAAAAAGTTAAACTGATTGAGAAGGAAAAATAATATTCTAGGTATTTCTTTCTTTAATAATACCTTAAATATTATTATCATCATTATAATAATAATAATAATAATAATAATAATAATAATAATAATAACAATACCAATAATATGCAAGATAACTGTCACTTTTTATATATATTAATCACCAATATAAACTAATAAAAATACTGTTAAAAAATCATATTACTGTAAAATCTAGCATTATTTTATAAAATGAAATATTCTCTACTAATAAAAAAAGATTTTGACTAATAATATTTATAATCTGACAATTGAGATTTTAATTAACAAAATGTCAAGTGGTTTAATTTAATTTGACAGACTTAACCATTAGACTATAGTCATAATATGTGAAAAAATAATGACCCCTAAAAGCAAAAATGGACTATAATGGATATATGTATATACATATACATACACACACACACACACTCACATATACGCATATATATATACAAACACACACATATATATGCATACATATATACAAACACACACATATATATGCATACATACACACACATATATACACATACATACACACACATATGCATACATACATACACACACATATGCATACATACATACATACACACATATATGCATACACATACATACACACATATATGCATACATACATACATACATACATACACACACATATATGCATACATACATACATACACACACATATATGCATACATACATACATACACACACATATATGCATACATACATACATACATACATACACACATATATGCATACATACATACACACACATACGCATACATACATACACATATATATACACACACATACATATATGCACATACATACACACACATACATATATATACATGCACACACACATAGATACGCACACAAACATACACACAAATACATACATACATATGTATATATATGTATATACATACACACGCACACATACATATATATAAATATATGAGCAAGATCACTATTTTGAATGAGAAACTATTTACATGTGCTTGAAAGGTTGAGTGCATGAAGATGACTCTTAAGTCAAGAGAGACTTTTAAAAGCTCTGTTGCAGAATACGCATGCAAGAGGGATGGGAGTGTGAAGTGTGGGATCCTTATGGCCCAAGGATAACTTATATCGCAATCAGGGTATATGTAGTTTCCCCACATTAAGAGTTTACTTGGAGAAGGCTAACCAGGCCAATCTTTCATATGATCTACAGGTAAGGTTCTCCATATTGGAAATGTCTACAAACTCACTATTCCTGGCAGCATGTTTTATCTGCAGATGCTGATTCTCCAGACATGCCAATTATCAGAAGATAATTTATTCCAGGAATCAGAGAGTTTTTGAGTCTGTCTTTGAATCTCAGTTTTAGTTAGCATGGTTGATATTTACCATTTGAAATTTCCCTATAAAAGAGTTGCCAAGGAATGCAGTGACTAGACCAGCAAAGACAAGACTTAAGGATTATGCTCTCAATGACCAGACAGCTGACACAAGTCAAGCACCACAATGTCTGGTATAAAAGACATTCGATGTTTAGAATTCTAAAAAGGCAGTTCTAATTCAAATCTCTCAAGGGTTTCAATATGTTTACACAACACAGGTTTTACAAGCATACAAGAGAGGAGAGTACACACAAGCTTGGTAGACACTGAGTACACACACACACACACACACACACATATGTACATACATACATACCTACACGTACATACATATATAAGTCTTTTAAGATGCTGGTGTTTGTCAACAATTTTAAATAGATTTTTTCTTCCTCACATTTGAAGATCAACAAGAAGCCCAACACACCAAAAACAGCGGCTTGCAGACTTTTTGTTTTCTGTAATAATTTTTTTTCTTCCTTAAACCAATGAAAGACCTGATGAAGGTCTATCTAAACAGACCAAAACACTACAGCGTAGGCGTAATAAACATATTCGTTTATGAAACTTGTGTTTTTTCAATTTTTACAATATTACATACTGTCGGATTCCATTTTTTCTTCACATATATAAGTCTATAGGAGAGGCACTGCCTACTAATATATACGGCCCCATATGTCACCTAAGCCGTCAGAATTCTAAAAGGCCTATTCGTTTTATGTCTGTTTCGAAAAATCTTAAAGCACAAACATTTGGCTAGATGGAACCGTAATTTCTCCTCGTGAAATACTGTTTCTCTGTAGTATCATTACTATCATTGCCGACCATGACCAGGAATACATTTCACATTGAAAAGGTTTAATTTTTTTCTGATATAACCTGAAATCATAGATAAATTGTTGGTGTGTTTTTTTGTATGACTGCATAATTTTTTTAACTATTTTTTTGTTTGTTTGTTTAAAAGCTTTTATTATTACATTTCTGAAGAAAAAAGACAAGTTTGTATATTTTTAACATTTTTTTCGAAACCGTCATAAATTGACTATAAAATGAATAGGCCTGTTAGAATTCTGCCTGCTTAGGTGACATATGGGGCCATATATATTAGTAGGCCGTGGGAGAGGATATGTTGAGCAAGATATAGTAAGAAAAGGGATCAAGATATTCACCAATCTTTTGCAATAAATACATGAACCATTGCACCCACAACAGAAGAGGGCTTCAGTTTTTTTAGGACATTATGCAATATAATCTGTGTTTAGTAAGAAGTTTAGTAGGAAAGTTTATATGTCTATTTGAGTCCATCCCTTAGCCCCACAGTTAGAGAGCCTACCTCACAGAATAGATCTGGTCACTTGCTGCTAGTAAGCTGTGTCTGTACTAAACAAACTGTCTGTCTATGTTCCTGACCTCTTGGTGCCATACACTAATCAAATCCCCTGCAAGATAGAACATCAGCTGTGTAGTAAAAGAGATCCTGCACACAAAGAACGGCAAACTTTCAATACACAGCAAATTGAACTTTCATTTTCAGATTTCAGTTTCGAAATGTGTTTTAAAAAATTTTTTTTTAGTGAAGTCTAATACACACACATACACACATATAGACATACACACACACATAATATGCACTGAGATAGCTATAATAAAGCAGAGGTCAAGAATACAAAAAATTGTAAAATACAAAAGAAACTTCAGTTATATTAACCATTACCTAAACAAGATTAGGGAATATTTCATTAAGAAAATTGTGGTTATGAATGGAATACGAATAAAACTTGATCTAGCAAATGCAGGCATACACATACAATATATTTTCTATAGATTAGTATATGACTAAAAATTAAAGCAGATTTCTTGTACAACAATTTTTAAAAAAATTAAATAAATAAATAAATATATAAATAAATCACAACTTAAAATTGAATTACCAATAAGATTATCTAAGGTGAATTAATAAGATCATTAAATCTGACACCTCATCTTAGAAAATCACAAGACAAGAAAAGAATGTGGAAAAAAAGGATTTAAAGATAAAAAGTAAAATTCTTTGATTTTGTAATACTTGGTTCATAATTAGTTGTTTTAAAACTTTTAGAATATATTTAAATGTAATAAGTAAACTCAACAGAAAAATGACAAATAAAACCTTTGTTTTACACTATTTCAGTTTATAATAAAAAATATATACATTGTATCATAGCAAATCTCATGCTATTTCAAAAAACATGATTTAATTGATGCAACAATAACAATATGTATATTGAAACTTGAAATATTATTTCTGCATCTAATGTGCAGGAGATTAAAGAAGAGTAGAGAAACTTGTCAGAGGAAAAATCTTGAAGTAAGTCTTACAATACATCAGACCAACTGATTATTTCAGATTACTTATAGTAGTCATGATTAAGACATATTTATGAAATGCAAATTATAACAGGTATTATTTTGAATTTGCATTTCAAGGATGTCAGCAAGAATGATCTCAAGTGCTTTGGCATTGCCTCTTCCAGCTGGGAAAATTTGGCTCAGGACTGCCCTCGGTGGTGGCAGGCTCTTCGTAGAGGACTATTCATGTCTGAAGTCGCAACACCATGAAGCCAAGAGATCCAGAAGAAAGCAGTGGCAATAAAGCACCGGCACATCGATATCTTCAGGGACAGCCTACACATGCAACATCTGTGGTCGAGAATGTTTTTTGAACATCGGACTCGTCTCATCCGGGACTCTGCCAACAGCATTTCAGCGACAGAGAGGTAGCGAGTTCAAATATCCGTGGCACTCGCCACACTCCACCCCCTCGCACAGGCCAAACAATATCCGGACGCGTTGTTTGTGGGGGCTGGGATCTGCTCGTCCACAGTTTGCCCTTCAATTTGGCTACGAAAACATTCTCGACCACAGATGTTACATTTGGAAGGCTGCCATCCTGAAGATGTTGATGTTACGGTTCTTTGTTACCGTTCGCTTCTTCTAGGACCTCTTAACTTTATCGGTTTTGTTCTTGCGTCAGCCGGTTGACTTCTGACGGAACAGTCCTCTACGGGATTCTGAACCGCCACGAAGGTGGTCCTGAGCCAAATTTTCCAAGCTGGAAGGCAATGCCAAAGCACCTTGCTTATGATAGTCAATAAGAATCAAATAACAAAACATGGCGACTGTTTGCCTTTACTTCAGTGAGGTGTGTTATATACCCTCTTTGGTATATACATCGAGTGAAGTACTTCTTTTCTGTTCATTTTTTCTTCTTCTTCCTTTTCTTCTTCATTTCTAACTTCTCCTCCTACTACCATATTCTTCTTCTTTCCTTTTCTTCTTCATTTTCTCCACTCCCCGCCCACCATATTCTTCTTCTCTTCTTTTCTTCTCTTCTTCTTCTTCTTCTTCTTCTTTATTCCTTTTCTTCTTCATTTCTCCCTCCTCCCTCTCCTCCTTTCTTCTTTCCTTCCTTCTTCTTCTTCTTCTTCTTCTTCTTTATTTCCTTTCTTCTTCATTTCTCCCATCTCCCTTCCTCTGGGTGTG
>CM042173.1:63071384-63316384 GCA_023376005.1 Doryteuthis pealeii
TCTGTCATACTCACCAGATTACGCCTTGCAGACTATTATCTCTCAGCACAGAAGAGGGTTTTGAGAACAAACATTATCCAGTGACGAGTAAAATGAAATCTGTAGGAAGAAGTGCTCAAAGAACAGTCAACAGAAGTTTACAGGGCAGGGATATATGCCTCATTTGAAGGTGGAACATTACTGTTGAGAGAAACGGTACTATGTAAAAAGTAAGGATGTGATCCACAGAGGACCAGCTTCTTTGATGCATTGATACAGGTGTTCCTGTGTTGATAATTATACCTGTCTAAACCAAAATGGCTATTACTTTAGACTCACTGCATATATAATATATTATATATAATAATTTATAATTAATATAATCAAAAAGAAAATTTTATGTATTAAACAACCAATTCTTGTTTGTTTTGATTTATTGCTTTTAACTTTTCATTATGGGAAACAAGTCTTCTTTTTTTTTTTGTATATTGCATGTGTTTTGTATTGTCTTTTTTTTTGTTGAGGTTGCATCTGTCATCAGCTTCTTTAGCTTTAGCAACTAATCTCCTGATAATTTGTTTATATCTTCTCAACTTATTTTTCCCCTCACTATTCTCATCTTTTCTGTGTTAAAGATTCATAGTTTTTTGTTTTTTTGTGGTTGGGTCAACTTTATTCTTTAGGTTAATTTTGTCCTATGATTTCAAATCAATATCAATGGGGTCTTACTGTGAATTTTACTGAGATACTGATCTTTTTCTCCATGCCTCTAGGGTGTAAATTCTTTGCTGGGAGATTAAAAGAAATTAAAAACCATTGATATTTGTTTTTGGCTTCCATTTTGAGAATTTTGTTTGAATTCATCCAAATAATCCTCTTTTTGTGTTGCATGTCTTAATAAATTTAATATGGAATTGAAAAATGACTTTAAAGCTTTTGACAATCACTGGTTTCTATTGAGTTATTCGATAGAATTAAAGATTGATTTTAAATAATAATTAATAAAAAAACAAACAGTTTTTCTGTGTTTACTTTTGCTTTATTCTTTGGCTCTTTCTAAATTGGTCTGCAGTTATGCCTTCAGTTTAATGTTGTAGACAAAGATAAAAAAATGAATGAATACTTTTCATTTGTTGAATAAGTCTAACATATACAGAGAATTACATTAGTTATTCCAAATTCTTTTTTCTTTTTGGTCATTATTTGTGTTTTGGATTGATTTCAGTTTAATCCCAGGCATGAACCTCAAAACTTTCAAGCATCACAATATTTATATATCAAAATTGTTTTTCCATACAAGAGAATGATGAATATATGAATAAACATTTAACTCTGCTAAAAATTATTACATCAGTCCAATTATTTATTATTAAAGCCTCTATATTTAATAGTTAGAATGCACCTCTGCAGAGGAGTAAAGACTCCCCAATGGGGCCACCTGTTGCCGTGTGGTGACCCATAATGCTTAAGGATGGAACCTAGTGGCTGAGCAGTCCATGACCTGCAACACCCCACTTAGACCCTACTTAGGCTAGACAGCGTCCAGAGAGCCCCTCCGATCAATCGCTGGTCACGTCAACTCTAGCACCTATATGATTGCCCCAACCCTTTGAGGGTCTTCATGTCCTGGAATGACATTAAACTCTATCTGATGGTGAGGTTCCAATTTGGAGGTCTGGGGAATGTGGAGCACCCCTTTATCACCAAAATTTATTTCAAAACTTTGTCAGCATTAAATTGACCCACTGCGGTTGATATGCCGTAAACCAAACCAAACAAAACCTTATTTTTCCAAATCCTAAAGAAGAGATATTTTGGATTCCATTTTTGAACCTGATCTTTTAAAAACTCTTTAACAAACAAATAATGAAAATCATAATTAAAGATTAATTTCAATTTAGTGAGCTATTAAGTTTTGTAGAATGGCTGCTACCTATATTGTTAATGATTTCTTTTAAAGATTAATTAGACAAAAAAAAAATCAATTATGTTCTTAGTTATAATTAATTAGTAAACTTCTAATTTACATGTTTCTTTCAAACTAAATTGTTATATTATAATCTGTGGCTTTGAAAGCTTCTAAAAATGATAAAATGATTACTTAAAAAATATACTTTTAAAGTTTCAATGTTATGTCTAGGTAATAAAATTGTTCATAAAAGCCGTCCAAATTCACTGAATGATTAATGTTGTTGGTTGGTACCTTTCCGTCCACTAAGGACAATGGTGTAGTGTCCAAAAAAAATATCTGTGTAAGTGACTCTACAGCCAATTCTTGAGTGACAGTCTTTGGTGCACTGAATGCACACAAACTGTGATAATTTCTGAGGCTGCTGGTTTTTCTCCCTCTTTCTGCTCTCTTTATGTCGAGCTACTCTCCTCTCCAAGAGGAGGATGATTAATAAAATAACTTATTTCTATATATGGATGCACATTTTTCTAATTTATAATAGAAAATATTAAAATAATAACAATTTTTTTTGCTTTATATTATTTGCATTAACAAGTTTATTTTTTGTGCTTTTGCTTAGTCTTTTATCATATGTTAACTCTTAACATCCTGTGAGAATTTTGAGAAGTCCAGAGCCCCATTCCTATAATGGCTAAAATGGCTTTTCATTATTTTATTGTATTCTCTTAAATCAAAGACTTCTAAATATGTTAATATTACATTTAAACAAAGGCTATCATTTGTGGCTTCTGGCGGGTGGAATGAAGCGGTATAGGATGTTAAGAGTTAATATTTATAAAATATCTTTTCTTAAAAGCCTATAAGCATCATAATATCTACTAGTATATCCTTTATTGTTTTTAGTTTAAATAACAAATCTGCGCTAGAAAGTTAATACTTCTGTAAAACAAGTATAGTGAAAAAGCTACTTATTTTTTGAGTATATGTACCAATCTACAATCTTGGACATCTACAACTGGATCCTGCTTACAAATAGAAATCTCTACAAATATCCCCAAATGAATTTAAAAGACAAATTCCTTAAACTATTTTCCTTGTTAATTGTTAAAATTTTATGAGAATAAGTTTGGCTAAAATTACAAAATATTTTAGTACTTGATCTAACTATTAATAATTTGAAAGCAAATTATTTGGAGCAAAAGTTAACATGATTATCATTTAATTATCTTATAAATAATTCATTAATGTCTATTTGGTCTTTCTTCATTGAGGATGGCTAGAGCTTGGTCACCAAATTTGTTTTAGTATTTTAATCTAATTCTAGAACTGATTGGTTTGATTTACATTGTAGATATAATGCTTAAACTAGATCCTTCTTTGGTTTTGCAGTTAGCTAATCAAATCTTTGATTTTTGTTAATTATTAAGTAGACATCTAACTGAACCAAAGTAATGACTCTTTTCCTATGACTTTGTTCTGTTAACAGAAAATCAATCCTGTAAAAGATGTATTCAATTTCTGCTGGGCTTTTTATTACAAATGTAAATATAACATCTTTTAAAGGATTGATTTTCTGTTAAGCAGAACAAAAGTCATAGGAAAAAGAGTCATAACTTTGGTTTCAGTTAGATGTCTACTTAATACAATTAAACAAAAATACAAAGATTTGATTTAGCTAACCTGACAAACACAAAGTAAGGATCTAGTTTAGCATTATATCTACAATGTAAATCAAACCCAATCAGTTCTAGAATTAGATTAAAATACTAAAACAAATTTGGTGACCATAGCTCTAGCCATCCTCAATGACAGAAAGACCAAATAGACATTTAATGAATTATTATAAGATAATTAAAATGATAATCATGTTAACTTTTGCTCCAAATAATTTGCTTTCCAAATTATTAATAGTTAGATCAAGTACTAAAATATTTTGTAATAAATTTAGCCAAACATTATTCTCATAAAATTTTAACAATTAACAAGGAAAATAGTTTAAGGAAATTTGTCTTTTAAATTCAATTTGGGGATATTTGTAGAGATTTCTATTTGTAAGACAGGATCCAGTTGTAGATGTCCAAGATTGTAGATTGGTACATATACTCAAAAAATAAGTAGCTTTTTCCACTATATTGTTTTACAGAAGTATTAACTTTCTAGCGCAGATTTGTTAATTTAAAAACTAAAAACAATAAAGGATATACTAGTAGATATTATGATGCTTATAGGCTTTTAAGAAAAGATGTTTTATAAATATTAACTCTTAACATCCTATACCGCTTCATTCCACCCAGCCAGAAGCCACAAATGATAGCCTTTGTTTAAATGTAATATTAAACATATTTAGAAGTCTTTGATTTATGAGAAATAACAATAAAATAAATGAAAAGGCCATTTTTAGCCATTATAGGAATGGAGCTCTGGACTTCTCAAAATTCTCAACAGGATGTTAAGAGTTAACATATGGTAACAGACTAAGCAAAAGCACAAAAAATAAACTTGTTTAATGTATAAAAGCAAAAAAAATTGTTATTATATTAATATTTTCTATTATAAATTAGAAAAATGTGCATCCATATATAGAAATAAAGTTATTTTATTAATCATCCTCCTCTTGGAGAGGAGAGTAGTCTCGACATCAAAGAGAGCCAGAAAGAGGGAGAAAAACCAGCAGCCTCAGAAATTATCACAGTTTGTGTGCATTCAGTGCACCAAAGACTGTCACTCAAGAATTGGCCTGTAGAGTCACTTACACAGATATTTTTTTTTTGGACACTACACCATTGTCCTTAGTGGACGGAAAGGTACCAACAACAACATTAATCATTCAGTGAATTTGGACGGCTTTTATGAACAATTTTATTACCTAGACATAACATTGAAACTTTAAAAGTATATTTTTTAAAGTAATCATTTTATCATTTTTAGAAGCTTTCAAAGCCACAGATTATAATATAACAATAGTTAGTTTGAAAGAACAATGTAAATTAGAAGTTTACTAATTAATTATAACTAAGAAAACATAATTGATTTTTTTTGTCTAATTAATCTTTAAAAGAAATCATTAACAATATAAGGTAGCAGCCATCTCTACAAAACTTAATAGCTCACTAAATTGAAATTAATCTTTAATTATGATTTTCATTATTTGTTTGTTAAAGAGTTTTAAAAGATCAGGTTCAAAAATGGAATCCAAAATATCTCTTCTTTAGGATTTGGAAAAATAAAGGTTTGGTTTGGTTTGGTTTACGGCATATCAACCGCAGTGGGTCAATTTAATGCTGACAAAGTTTTGAAATAAATTTTGGTGATAAAGGGGTGCTCCACATTCCCCAGACCTCCAAAATTGGAACCTCACCATCAGATAGAGTTTAATGTCATTCCCAGGACATGAAGACCCTCAATAGGGTTGGGGCAATCATATAGGTGCTAGAGCTTGACGTGACCAGCCGATTGATCGGAGGGGCCCTCTCTGGACGCCTGTCTAGCCTAAGTAAGGGTCTAAGTGGGTGTTGCAGGTCATGGACTGCTCAGCCACATAGGTTCCATCCTTAAGCATTATGGGTCACCACCCACGGCCAACAGGTGGCCCCATTGGGGGAGTCTTACCCCTCTGCAGAGGTGCATTCTAACTATTAAATATAGAGGCTTTAATAATAAAGTATTGGACTGATGTAATAATTTTTAGCAGAGTTAAATGTTTTATTCATATATTCATCATTCTCTTGTATGGAAAAACAATTTTGATATATAAATATTGTTGATGCTTTGAACAGTTTTGAGGTTCATGCCTGGGATTAACTGAAATCAATCCAAAACACAAATAATGACCAAAAAAAAAAAAAAGAATTTGGAATAACTAATGTAATTCTCTGTATATGTTAGACATTATTCAACAAATGAAAAGTATTCATTCATTTTTCTTAATCTTTGTCTACAAACATTAACTGAAGGCATCAACTGCAGACCAATTTAGAAAGAGCCAAGAGAATAAAGCAAAGTAAACACAGAAAAACTGTTTGTTTTTTTATTAATTATTATTTAAAATCAATCTTTAATTCTATCGAATAACTCAATAGAAACCAGTGATTGTCAAAAGCTTTAAAGTCATTTTTCAATTCCCATATTAAAATTATTAGACATGCAACACAAAAAGAGGATTAATTTGGAATGAAATTCAAAAGCAAAATTCTCAAAATGGAAGCCAAAAACAAATATCAATGGTTTTTAATTTCTTTTAATCTCCCAGCAAAGAATTTACACCCTAGAGGCATGGAGAAAAAGATCAGTATCTCAGTAAAATTCACAGTAAGACCCACATTGATATTGATTTGAAATCATAGGACAAAATATAACCTAAAGAATAAAGTTGACCCAACCCACAAAAAAACAAAAAAACTATGAATGCCTTTAACACAGAAAAGATGAGAATAGGAGGGGAAAAATAAGTTGAGAAGATATAAACAAATTATCAGGAGAAATTAGTTGCTAAAGCTAAAGAAGCTGATGACAGATGCAACCCTCAACAAAAAAAAAGACAATACAAACACATGCATATACAAAAAAAAAAGAAGACTTGTTTCCCATAACCATGAAAAGTTAAAAGCAATAAAATCAAAACAAACAAGAATTGGTGTTTAATACATCAAACCAATTTTCTTTGATATTATATATATATATATATATATATATATATATATATATATATATGACAGTGAGTCTAAAAGTAATGCCATTTTGTTTAGAACAGGTATAATTATCAACACAGGAACATGTATCATGCATCAAAATGAAGCTGGTCCTCTGTGGATCACATCCTTACTTCTTTACATAGTCACCGTTTCTCTCAACAGTAATGTCCACCTTCAAATGAGGCATATATCCCTGCCCTGTAAAATTCTGTTGACTGTTCTTTGAGCCACTTCTTCACTACAGATTTCATTTACTCGTCACTGGAATAATGTTTGCTTCTCAACCCTCTTTCATGTGGCTGAAGAGATAATAGTCTGAAGGCGCTAAATCTGGTGAGTATGACAGATGCGGTAAACTTGTCCACCCAAATGAGGCAATTTTCTTCCTTGTCCTGATGCTTGTGTGTGGTCGAGCATTGTCGTCATGCAGAAGGAGGACATTGTCGATTGGCAAGTTGGGTCTTACTCGTCAGATTCTTATAAAACTAAGGCCTAACAAGGGTCAAAACGTAGGCCTTAGTTTTATAAAAAAAATTCACATGAAATAAAGAAAATGGCATTAAAATTGAAAGCAATTACAATGCAAATAAAAAAAAACAAAAATATGTTATTTTTTGTCTAAAAAATAACATCTTTTTGTTTTTGTTTTTAGTTTTTATTTGCATTGTATTGCTTTCAAATTGATATATTATAACATACTTAACAATGCTTCAAGCAAATTACCAATACTTATATATATATATATATATATATATATATATATATATATATATATATATATATAGGCTGGTATAAGAGTTACTTATGATTTCTAAAATTTAGCTACTTTTGAATAAAAAATGTAAAGAAACTTGTTTATTTATATTCATTCTAACTCTTGGAAATTACTTTGAACTAATAAGATATTTCTAAAATAAAATAGATTATAAATCTTATTAAAGTTATTTATTTGTTTTAAAAGTTGTCTTTTGCACCACATAAAAGTGTTCACTAAACTTTAATGATTAGAGAATAAGATAAGTGACAGTTTCAAAAGGAGGCTTATTTAACCAAGGAGAAAGTAATATAGACAGGTGACATTATTCAGCATATCAAGAATTCAGAAACAATTAATAATCATTGCTAAACAATATCAATATAATAGAAGTAAAAATAT
Source organism: Doryteuthis pealeii (assembly GCA_023376005.1). NCBI lineage: Eukaryota > Metazoa > Mollusca > Cephalopoda > Myopsida > Loliginidae > Doryteuthis > Doryteuthis pealeii. The sequence continues at coordinate 63,079,123 of CM042173.1, forward strand.
AGATTTTATAAGAAGTCAGTCATTATTACACAATAAGCTAACACTCTTATGATATTTAATTGGCTCCTAATTTTATTATTCAGCCCATAGTACAACTTATTGAACTCTTAACGTCCTATACTGCCTCATTCCACCCGCCCGGAAGTCCTAATCCGCCTCAAACGATGGCCTTTGTTTAAATGTAATATCAAACATATTTAGAAGTCTTTATTTTAGGGCAAAAAACAGGTAACTTTAAACGAAAAGGAAATTTTTAGCCATTTTTTGATAAATCATTAGAGGAATAGGGCTTGAACTTAGAAAATTCTCAACAGGATTTAAGAGTTAAATCTATTGAAGAAGGTAAAAAATAACTAAATTTCAAGTTCTACAGTGTGGTGAAAATATTTTTCAAAACAGGCTACAATTTTGTAAAAATTAGCATAAACTTCCAGGATTTTACAAGTATGGTAGAATTTTAATAAGTACCATTTCTCATTAAAAAAAATCAAGAAAAGAATTCTTTGAAAATCAGTGATGCTGATAGCTTTTTTATTTAATGCATCCTGGGATGCACATATTTGATTTGAATGAGTCCCCGGGAAAATTTATGGGTCCCAACTAAAGCCATCTAACTCCTACCTTGTAACCTATCCTGTGTAATTCATTTCTAAGAAACCATTGAAATGTATTTACAGTTAGCTTGAAATGGTGAGGGAAGAAAAAAGAAAAACACTGGGATGCATGGATATATGATTTTACTGCGTCCTTTTAGATTTTTGTGCATCAGAGACGCATGATGCATACCTATCAGCATCTCTGAAAAGGTTCCATGTTAAATAATGAGAATCTAATGTTACTGTCAACTCATTTACATAGACAGGTGAAACATTTAATCTTTAATGATTTGACAGTGTTAGTTTCAACAAACCTCTCGTTGAAGTTTCTCCAATTCTGCATTCACGGATTTAGGGTTAGCTTCAAATTGGCGTTGAAAAGAAGGGTCATATTTGGATCGCTTTATTGATAAACCATCAGATGAGGCTCTGAAATGAAAAGAAAAAAACATAATGAAATATATTTAAATTAATATTAACAGCTACATAACTGTGGCATAAACGATCAGTCATATTTTCTGATAATTGGACATGTCTATTGTAAAATTCACATTTTGATGCTATTCACAGAATTGCTTCCTAGCCTCCTGCCTTTAAAAAACGCTAGGCGGTGTTAGCTGAAAAAATAACCCCACCTACGAATGAAGTCCTTAATGCCTTCAATTGCTAAAAAAAAATTTTTTTTTTCTTCTGTATTTTCATTTTTCTTTGTTCAGTATTTTTTAATTTAAAAAGTAAATTAAAAGTAAACCATATTTTTATCAACAAGTAAATGTAAATATTTAGCCCCCCGCCTATTTTAAAGAGGGGGAGGGTTAAAATATTTATATTTACTTGTCAAAAAAAGACTGGAAAAAAAATATAGCATTAACTTTTTGGGAAAAATGCCTTAAGTGCTGATTGTTTTTTTTTTTCAGCAGGCTCCGCTTCAGCTAAGGACTTCATTCATAGGTGGGGTTGTTTTTTCAGCTATCACTGCTTAGCATTTTTTTAAGGCAGGAGGCCAGGATGCAATTCATAGCACCCACATTTCTTAAATAAAAAATGGCAATCTGTTAAGTAATGAAGATTTAGAGAGGAAAATTAGGCTGTGTTATAGATGAGGCGAATTTAAGTTGTATATAGTTAATCAAATAGAATGGGTTCAAAATGTAGACATAAAAAGAACCCAACAACAAAAACTACAAAGTTAATTATTCAGATATATATGAAGATATTGAACTGATGTAGATGTGTATGGATTAAAATAAATTTGAAATTATAAAAAGGAAAACTAACAATCTCCCATAAGGCTTCAGACAGGAAGTACCCTCCAAGCATGTGCAGGAAAAAGGACCAACTTCCTACCACCAAGATAATCTCTTGGCCATTCGGACTTGGGTCTCAACTGGGATCAGACACTATTACTGTACTGGAAGAAATTTAATCTCCACAAGGTAGCTATAACCATGCATAAAGCCTGAATCCAAAACTACCTTTTGTCTTTGTCTCTTCTTTTTCTTTCCTTTAATTCCTTTTCAATTTGACCACCAAATATAATGCGGTTAAAAGGAAAACCTATGAACACACAACAGAAATAACCACAGACCTTTAAACCAAAACATTAAAAAACTTGTAATCCCACATATGTAAATTAATTTTTACTGGCAAGATTACATGCAAAATCCAGTGACATATTTGAATCATTGAGAGGACAAGGTCATCATTTTTGGGGGGTGGGGGTGTGAAATTTCAACTTTGGCTTGAAAATAGTTTCCTTCAATTCCTAAAACTCCTTGTTCAGAAACTTTATGTTTTTGATATTGAACGTTTCAAGATGTTACTATTTTCAAATTATTTCTATACAGATCCTTAATTTCATTTCATCATAGCAAGATATATAATCTTGGAGATGTGTGGTGTAATGGCTAAAGTCATGCGAGTTCAAATCCTGGACAAGGCTGTTTGCATTTCACATAGCACTAATACCCCTGGAAAGATATGCATCCAACTATTCTCCTCCAGCTATGGGTAAATAGTAGGGCAGACTGGGCTCTTTAACCTTGGTTAGATAACCAGTCTAGAAGGAAAACTGAATTCAAACCTGTTAAACTCTGCTTTAAAAAATCGACTTTGCATCGAATACTGATCGTGCGGAAGGGTTTGGTAAATATATAATCTTTTACAATAATTCTTTTTCTCAAAATAGATGTTAAATACAAAATAAATTCATGTAAATTTATCATGATGTATTTCTGCCTTAATTATTGACTGTTGAATATTGTATATAACAGCAGCAAGTGTGGCATATGCAGAAAAGGAGAACTTAAATATATATATATATATATATATATATATATATATATATATATATATATATATATTGTAGTTGTAACAATCTAATCATTGGTCAATTTCTTTCTACTTGATCTAGATCTTTTAAGTAAGAAAGCTGAAAGACCATAAAGATCTGCTCTCTTCTCACTCTCTTTAATTCCCCATCTTTTTTTTATGGAAGGTGTCAGTAGAGCCTGATATCCAATAATATTAACTCTTTCTTAATTGGAGATAAACATTAAAATCAAAGAGTCATGAACAAGAAAACTTTTGCATGCATTATCCATTATCATTCAATTGTGAAAACTAATGACACATATTTGTATAAGACACTCTTTCTTCTTCCATCTGGTTCAGTTGGCTAAATATCAGATTTATTGGGCTTGAAAAATACAAATTAAGGATTTTTAAGGAAAATACTTTCTTTTTTTTTTTTTAATTAAATTTAATTGTTAACAGAATTTTAAGAAAGACTGCAAAAATTCTCTGACCCTAATCTTGTTTCTATCAATTTCTGATTTTCTCTCATTCAACATTTGTATTTATCCTATTTTGTTTTATTAAAAATAAAATTATCTTAAATAAACTGAGCAATTGTCAAATACTTTAAATTATTTCTTTTCTTTTAAAAAATATCCAAGAAACTTTAAATAGCTGAACATTTCTCTAAATGATAAAAATGATTACTTTTGGCTATTACTCATAAACATAATAAAAATTACATTCATAATAATAATAATAATAATGAAATTTATTGTGTACAGTGCTCAGGTGCACCACAACTCATCAGTCTCATGTCTAGTACATAGAATAATTAGTGTCACATGAATAGCGTACAGTAATAATATACATGTATGAGTGCGTGTGTGTGCATCTGTGTGTGGAGGCAGGTATCAGGTATAGTGTTGGCGGATTACAGGAAGCATGGAGGCTTTGAAAGATGCAGTGTTTTGGCAGCCTACAACAGATGCAGGCAGTTTATTCCATGCCTGGCAACTCTGAGCGTGAAAAAATTAAAATAACTTGCAAATTTATCATTATCATTTGTTTTATTTTATCAACATTTAACAAAGCTGAAAATTGAATATGAAATAAAGTCAAATGTAGCAAAGTTATTGATTTGCCTACATTATCACAATGGGAAGAATTTCATTTTTATCTAATACATTTGTAAATTTATTAGGTCTATATATTTGTTATATTTTTGCAGGAAGAAAAGTTTCTTTTTTATGTTTGTATATTAAAAAACAAATTTAAAAAAAAAATCATTTGATCTCACAATTTGGGATGTGAATTTTAAGTTGAAAAACATTAAATTTAATAAGTTCAGATGAGAATAATACTCTATTGTTTATAGAGTTTTTATCAGTTGATAGACACCTCTCCATTACTGTTGTTAACAAAGGTGTATTTATATTTTACTCTTGAAAATGGTTTCAGATTTCAGTCTTAAATTATGCTTTACCAATAATATTGATCTATTTTTATGTTTTGTCTTGATGATACATCAAATGGAATGCAGCTTTAGTTTGCTAATCAAATCATAATTTAAATTACCTTTTTGAAGATAATATCTTTTTAAGTTACTATAAAACATTTTTAATAAAAAAAAAAGGAATAATTTGATTTGGTCATTGTGATCATACATCAAAAATTACATCTGATAGATAGAGATAGATAGAATAATAATTTTAATCATAATTATCATAATAATTATAATTATTATAATAATAATAATAATTATAATAATAATAATTATAATTATAATAATTATAATTATGATTATTATTATAATTATAATAATAATAATATATATTATAATTATATAATAATAATTATAATAATATTATTATATTATAATTATAATAATATATTATAATTATTATTATAATTATGATAATAATAATTATAATAATAATAATTATGATTATTATTATAATTATAATAATAATAATTATAATTATTATTATAATTATGATAATAATAATTATAATAATAATAATAATAATAATAAAAACAAAAACAAAAAAACAAGTAAAAGTTCACAACTCCACGCAACTATTCTACTTTTGGTCAACATATCGAACTCTGGTTTCAACCTGGGTTCCAGTCAGCTTTGGCCGCTGGACCTTACAAGTTAGCATCGTTGATCACAGGGGGCCATCCCTCCAGGCAACAACTGTCCCCTTGATTTGAAGGAGCAGAGCTGGGTTTATTGCCCAGTACCTGACTTGAAGGCATTTTTTGTGCCTACCACTCATGAGCTTTGGCTTGTGGGTGGGCCCACATAAAAATGTCCTTGTGTCATGCCCTCATAAGTGGGATGAGAGGCAAATACCTATTCTACTTTGTTTCAATTTTATAAAAGCTTATCATCTGGAAATGTTTAATCAACTATATCTACTTGTACCTGGATATATCGGAATTAATTTTACACATTCTATCTTATCAAATATATGTAAATCAATTTACTTATAAGTGATGGAAACTTCATTACAGAGTTATAAACACCCACTTGTCTAAGACATTGTATATAAAAAGATCCTTACTTTGGAATCTAAATGGTGTTTTTTAATTGTTTTAATTTTAGAAGAAATTGTTCATAAAATTTATTCCATATAAAAATTATAAAAACAAAAGTCAAATTAAAATGCTGAAAATGTAACAAGAGATTTCTGAAAGATGAAAGTAATTCATAGAATTTATTCCTAAAAATAAACAAAAACAAAGAGGAGCCATGATTATCAGAAAATATCATATATTGAACCATTTCATCGATGTGTTTTTGAGCGGCTTGAAAATTAATTTTTTTTAGAACAGAGCAGAAAAAGTAAAATAATAAGTTCATTCATATTCAGATTAAAAATATGAATTTTCAGAATGGTTTACAAATCATTTTAAAGAAAATAATATGAAAATTTGATTATTTTCTATAATAAAAAGATTATTTTTATTAGATATCTAAATCTAACTTGCCATAATTTGATTAAATTAAGTTTCCTTATAATTCTCAAGTAACCATTAATATAATTTCCTTCAATAAAGAATAAACATTTTACCCAAAGACCAAAAAATGTGCAGTAGAATAATTCATCTAGAAAAAATAGTCAGTAACATTTTAGGAAATTTTCTAAAACATCATGTTTGCAAATAAATAATCCATGCTATCTAAAATAAAAATATTTAATAAAAACAGTATTTTTTTTGGTGCATATTGCATTCGTGTGTCCTGGCCTCCTGCTTTTAAAAAACACTAAGCGGTACCTGCTCAAAATCTGATTCATGCTAGTTATGAACTCCCTAGCTGTGTGAGGGCATTTTTCCTGAAAAGTTAATGTGATATGAAAGTGATATTTTACCCTGCCCCCGTCTTTTCTCAATATTTTAACCCCCACTTTTTTCAGTATTTTCATTTCATTTTATTTTAATTCAAAACAACTGTCACAAATTTTTAAATAAATATGGCCGAGTTTTGAAAATAAAAAAATCAATACAGCACAGGTCAGATTTTGAGCCGGCATCGCTTAGGCCAAGACGCATGAATGCAATATGCACCTTTGTTTTTTAATATCTCTAAAAATTAAGCCATGTATTTTAGTGACAACTTACAAGAATCTCAAGTTAGACAAGTAGCAAATTACATCAGTTTGAAACAAAAACATACATTAATAATCTAAACAGAATTAACATACAATATGTATTGAAATCAAATTAACCCTGGGATGGATATTTACTTAAAACACATGTTCTTTGGTGATAGAGAGAAAAAGTATCTGCTGCGATATAGTTTGTTGAAAAAAAAAGAAAGTATTGACTCTGGTGATCAAGGTAGAGTTGGCCAGCGTGTCAGGGTTGCTAAAAAATATACTTCTTCAGTGACCCATTCCTGCCTTGGGTCAGTTAACTACGGTGTAACTTTACAGAAACTGGTAACAGTCATTTCTGAAGAAGATATTTGAATAAAGCTGAAAGGGAGGGCAGCCTATTTATAGGTGTTTTTAATTACCTCACACCCTCCAACTTCTATCAAGAGATTATAAATTTTGTCCCTTCCTGGCTTCGAGTTCTTAGAACTCACATACCATCAGAGACTTCTTTGACCGAACCAGCCACTCCCCAGTAAATCAACAGTCCACCCACCTTTTTTTTTTTTTTCACAAGTTAAGCTGTGAATTTAAATTATTTTAGCTTGCTGTATAAACTTTCATTTGTAAGGATCCAAAAATTTTCCAGTTTAATATTGGTAGCCACCTGACATGATGCTGACATTAAAATCATAGCCTGAGAATCCAACTTTCATCTTCTCAACAATCTTTTTACTGATTAAAAGAATAGATATAACTAGATGTTTGCAAATTGTAATGCAAATAAACATAATTTTTCTACTTTTTAGAATGATTCTCTGTTGTAATTAAAGAATAAATACATTCATAAAGCAAAAAAAAAAAAATCATTAAAAAGACATTCCAACAAAAAGTGAAAAAAAAAAAAAGGTGAAATATTGAATTTTTATCAAACAGGTGCTTTTTATCACACAGTGATAAAGTAAATATGTGCATTCAACAAGAAAAAAATATGAATACATTTTTCTATATATTTAACCATAAAGATAATATGGTGCATATCATTACTAAATCTGTCTGAAAAGAAAATTAAAAAACATATAATTGAAAAAAAAAAAAAAAAAAAAAACATAGGCTATTTAATAGTAAAGAGAACCAGTATATCAATTTCTAAAAGTTTTAAGAGACCAGATTTATAAGACAGAGTCTGAGAATATCAAAGACCTGGTATATACTAAAGAGAAATTATCTCTAACTAGTAAAACATTATTAGTGAATATTAGTAAAAGATAGTTTTTAAAAAAATTCCAAATAAGAAAATGATAGAGTCGACAAGTGAAAAATAGAAGATGGGAAAAGATAGCCCAAATAAAATGCAGGACATGTACACACGTGTGCACACGCACACACACACACATACATACATACATACACACATACATACATACATACACACCAAGAAAAAAAGCACATGCAAGAGGAAAAGCAGGTTTTACAATTTCACAAACAGAAAAATCATAATCACATCAGATTTGTAAAAACACATCTTTATTTACATATATTACAATAAATGTGGATGACAATACCCAAGAAAATTCTAGACTGTACACACAAATGTTGGGTAGGGAGAGTAGAACAAAAAGGAACATGGTTTCTTTTCCATGCAGAAGATATAGTCATATAAATTTTAAACATTTTTTTTTCTTTAATTTTAATTTTTTTTTTAAAGAGTATATTTCTTTTTCTTCACACTGTCCATAATTTCACACTAAATTTTTAAAAAATGGATTTTTCTTTCCTTTTGAATATTTTTTTTTTTTAATGAAAGAAAAAAACGCAGTTTATAGATTTGACTTTTGTGCTTATAATTTTCTTTTTAAGAATTCATTTGAAAAAAATAAATGTCGAATAATCAGCTGATTTGATGTATCAAAGTTTGTTGTCATTTTCATTTTTGACATTTATCGTAAATGTGTCAGAAAAATGTTAATGTTTGTATATGTGTGTGTGTGTGTATGTAATGAGTAAGTAATGTCCTGTATTTTCTGTCTGTTCCTGGTGGTTGGATGCAAGTGTCCCCATTTCTGGAAAGGAAGGAACAGCACCCTTTATGCAGCAGGTTGGCAGCAGTACATCATGCCCCCGTAGTATTTGTTCTAGGCCTGACTAGCTGTGAGGGGGTCAGGAGGATAGCACACATCTACATCCAATGAATGGTAATCACTGAGTCACGAAGAGGCTGCGAAGAGTGAGCAGGAGACCCTCCCTCTTAAAATGCCCTGGAAGATGCCAGAAAAATCAAACTTCTAAAACCTGACTATGGCACATATGGCAAGCAACTTCAGAAATCAAACAACAAACACAAACATTAAAAGGTTGGCAGCAAGAAAGAAGAAGAAGTCACAATAAAAGAAGGAGAAGAATAACAAAATGGAGGTAGACAAGCAAGGGAGAGAACAAATGAATATTGATGTAAAAAATTGGTTAAAAAAGGGGGGGGTGCATATCGCATAAATGCGTTCTGGCCTCCTGCCCTAAAAAATACTAATTGGTGCCTGCTGAAAAACTGACCCACGCTACTATTTAACTCCCTAGCTGATTGAAAGTCTTTTTCCTGAAAAGTTAATATGAAAGTGATATTTTACACCCCCACCAAGTCTTTTCTTGACAAGTAAATGCAAATATTTTACCCCCTCACTCTTTAAAATAATTTTTTTTAGCGGTTTGAAGGCATCTTTATCAACAAATAACTTTTTTTTAATTTTTTTTTTAGTGGCATTAAAAGTAAGCCACCCCAGGTATTTTATCAACAAGTAAATGTAAATATTTTAAAGAGAGAGGGTTAAAATATTTACATTTACTTGTTGAGAAAAGACTGGGTGGGGATGTAAAATATCACTCTCATATCGCATTAACTTTTGGGGAAAAACACCTTCAAACAGCTAGAGAGTTAAATAGTAGTGCGGGTCGGTTTTTCAGCAGTCACCAACTTAGCGTTTTTTAGGGCAGGAGGCCAGGACACATTTATACGATAATGCCCAAAAAAGGTTTTCAAAAAAAGATAAACAATTTTTTTAAATATCTGTGCTGAACTTTAAAAATATATTTCTTCTGTCCCAAACTTTAAGTAAAGAGTAAAAGACATATCACTAAATAAGAAAGCAAAGAAGAAAAAAAAGATAAGAGGAAAAAAAGTAATTCATCAACAGGTAACTAATTAAGCAGTTTGATATTTAAAAGATGATGATTAAAACTAATAGAAGATGAATTAATATTAAAGACTCCTCTGTAAATTGTTTAGAACATCAAAGTTCTAGAGGCAAATAATTACTGAGATAATTCTGTTTAATGATGTTTAATATAAATAGTCCAAATATTCTACTGGAATGTCCATTGTGCTTTATAAGAAATAATAGTCATGAAAACTAGAGAGTTTGACATCATGAAAAATGTATGAGAATTTCTAAAAAGATTTTCCAAAGAAAGGCAAACGTTAAAGTGAGATACTGACTTTGTATTTTATAGTTTCATGAAATAGTAAAGACCAAACCTAAAACTGTGGGAGGGGGAGTCATGTAAAAAAAAAATAGAGTGAAGTTAATACTGCACAGATCTCTTCCACTTCAATGCAATCTAACATGAATCTATTATTATTTGGATTTTTTTTCGGATTGTTGTCCTCATCTTTATTGTTATATACACAATGTTTCGGCCTGCTTCAAGTGTTTCTTGTCAAACTCAGGAAACTTCTTGAACTAAGAACCTTCTCTTTGAACTCGGAAACCTTCATATCATAATCTGGAGCATTCATGTTGTAATCAGGAGCCTTCTTGTAACTTTGAACCGAACCCTTTATTCAATCCACTCCCAATTACGACATAAAGGTTCCCAAGTTCAAAGAAAATGTTCTCGAGTTCTAGAAGGTTCCCGAGTTTGACAAAAAAACACCTGAAGAAGGCTGGAGGGCACATCAACCAAAATATTGTATATTAATAATAAATAATAATGTCTTTTTTAAGGACACAACAGAAATGAACAACAGGATCAAATGTTAAATGTTTTTGTCATCTTTTACTTATCTGTGAACAATGAAAGAGATAAATTCACTTTCTTATTGAGGGAAAACTGAAAAATGATCTTGATGACAAAGAAAACTACATGCTAAGAAAAAGACACCATATGACCTTTAGGCACCTCTTTTGCGATCTCGATTCATAAGGACATTTTTTTCATTTACTCCATCAAAATCCGGTTGTTTGTTAACAGATGATTTTTAGAGTTTTTTTTTAATTATAAAACTAACCCCTAATCCTTACCCCTAACCCTAACCCCTAACAAACAACCGGATTTTAACAGTGTAAATGAAAAAAATGTCCTTATGAATCAAGATCGCAAAAGGGGTGCCTAAAGGTTATATGGTCCAGAAAAAGCTTATTTATATGTATATACCAAAAAGTTTTTACTGGATAGAAACTTTAAGGCATTTTACGATATTACAAAACAAGAAATAATAAAAGAAATAAGTTCTTAGCAATAAGTTATTAAAAAGGAACAAATTATGAGAACCTCTAGCAAAGTAGACTCCAGGCACGTCAATTTGGTGTAACAACCAAATAACGTGGGTGGACCAGATAAAAAAGATGGCTAAATGTAAATTACAAAGATGAAAGCAAATATAAATAAAATGAGATTGAAAATAAAATTAAATTTTCCAAGACTGAGATTGATCAAGCAAAAAAAAACAAAAACAAAAAAAAAAAACTGTTTAGAGCTTACGATGGATAGATATGGCAGCAAAAGAAAGAGACATTTTTAGAATCGTGACAGTAGGGAAGCATAAAACCAGGAGTATAAAATTCAGGATTCCAATGCTTTTTTATCCAAAAGGTTTTCTTGTTTTAGCATTTTTTCATTTCTTATTTAACAGTTAAATCCCAAAGAAAATGTATCTTCTAGGGATATATTACTAAAACTATTTCTAGTCTAAAGAAAAGATCTGGAAATAATTCTTTAAAAGCAGAAGAAAACTAACAAATCAGCAGCAGCAGAATGTTCACAAAGATTTACTTGAAATAGAAGGAAGACATTGTGTGTGTGCGTGTGCGTATGTATATGTGTGTGCGTGCGTGTGCATACACCCTTGTATAAATTGGGAGTGCTTATATGCTTCTCTCTTTATATGTGAGCATATGTAAAAATATTAATACAAACATGAGTATTATATAGTGTGTACAGAAATAACCTACTCAAGTTTCACCATAAGGATCTTCAGGGTTAAATCCACTGAATTAATCAAGATATTGATTAATTACCGCTAACTGCAGGAGTTCACTTTGTAATTATATATATATATATATATATATATATATATATATATATATTCTCATTGGCAATTCAGTCTCGAAAGTTGTAATTTTATATATATATATATATATATATATATACATATATATATACACATGTATGTATATGTATATATAATTTAGGTTTTGTTTGGTTTCTTTGTTTAATGATATATCAATTTACGTGGTTTATTCAATGCTAAAGCCATCCTTGTAGAAGAACAGTAGTGGTACTATTTAACCTATAGGCTGGGGAATGAGGGGGGTTCATACCTTTCCCAAGAGAATTAGTCTGAAAGTGAATATTTAATTTATAGAAACATGGGTCTTGAGTGGTGAGCATATAGAAAATAAACTTAAGGAACCAACTTATTCACTCCTGATTCAAGACCTATTTCAATTACGTACGCACTTGGGTTCAAAGATATCAGCTGGGGATACTGCAGAATTGCACAAGATAAAATAATGCTATAACAGTTGGCCTAGAATCTAAAATATAGCATTTATTATTCTATCAAAGTAAGACACTTGAATACAATACAAATTGATAAATGTTTAGATTAATGCAATAAATTCTGTAGGCTGATTTTAATTCCTAATGGGGACAATTTAATTCTTTTCATGATATCTTTCTCAAAGGAGCCAAATGATTACAATTTTATTACAAAAGATTTTTCAATCACAATTAATCATTGTATAACAACAGCTAACTAATTGCAGTAACATAATCATGTAGATTGTGTTGTATTAAGTTAGATGAATTAACATTTTAAGCAGGTTACTTATTGACGCCCAGGTTAAAAAATGCTGAGATCATTACCAACTTTTTTTAGGATAATTCTAGGGCCTGTTTAGCTCAGTCGGTAGAGTGTTCAGCTAGGAATCACAAGGTTCTTGGTTCAATACCGGCCCTCGCTAACTCAGTGTATCAGTAGCACAGGGATCTGTGCGGTAAAGTAGGGAGCTGATGGTCGGTGTGGCGCTCCACCTCAGATGCTAAAATAATCTCCTTGGTCTAGCACTATTGAAAAGGGCATAGACTCCCTCGCTGTCTGGCTCATACCGACATTAAGCCGTCCCTCCGACTTTTTTTTTTTTTTTTTACTTATCCAAAGGATGATTATACAAGCTAACTATTAATGAGCATTGCTCTCAGGTCCACTCTGACCCGGAGTGGTAGTACCTATTAAGGTCCCATCTATGGGTTAAATAGAAAAACATGAGTTTATAAACAAAATTGAGTATCTATTAAGAAGGAATTTGTTTCAAAACTTTGTCGGAATTAAATGACCCACTGAGTTTGATGTGCCATAAAACAAACCAACTATTAATGAGACAAATTTGATAAAAAGTAAAGATGATAACTATGTTTTAGTCTTTCAGTTTAACTGTATAGATGAAATCATCAGTCTTATTTATTGACCTATCTATATCTAGACATATATAAAGGGCAGTCTGTGAGTATGTATGTCTGGAGGAAACTATGAAAATACAACAATTGAGGACTAAGTAAATATATATATATATATATATATATATATATACACACACACACACACACATTTATTATCAGTAGATCTTTCTTATTGTGCAAAAATTACGAAGATTTGATTTATATTCGAAGATATTTAAAAATTAAAATATACATAAAAATAGCATTGAAATTCAACTTAAAAATGTCCATCATTTGTGAATCTCAAAAAGTAAACAAATCAATAAACCATGGTTTTTTGCCCCTACCCTTTCCAGTTGATGCTGGTTAGCCGCTTCTAGCACATATATAAAGGGCAGTTGTGTGTATGTATGTATGTATGTATGTCCAGAGGAAACTACGAAAATAAAACACTTAATAACAATATAGATATGTATACACATTCACTATCACCAGAGCTTGCTTTTTGTGCAAAAATAATGAAGATTTTATTTATATCTGGAAAGATATTTAAAAATTAGGATTTGAATAGTAAGAGAAGGGAAAGTCATTGGTTGCGTTTGTGATTAAAACATAAAAATCAATTATGTAAGACCAAAATAATCAATGGATCTGCGGGACTAACTTTTTATTATACCCCTCTACCTAGGTAATGCCGGGTAGCTGATTCTAGTATAGCATAAATTTTAACACTGATTTTAACATTTAGATTTTTTAAATTAAAAAACAACTTGCATATTTTCAATGAAAAATATCAAAGAATCTGTTGGATTGTTTTGACATATACGGTGTGCTGAGGTCCACCACTTAAACTTATAGACTGCATGGGTGCGTGGATTAAAGCCAGCCAATCAACAGCTCGAATACGTGGTTAGTTAACTATTTAATCGCTGATCTTGAAAGCCGTTCATTTGCATGTATTCGACACGGATGAACGGATGTACAACCAAAGGATTCTACCCAACACTAAGGGACACCAAGAAACAACCAAAGGATTCTACCCAACACATAAGGGACACCGAGGAACAACCAAAGGATTCTACCCATCACTAAGGAACATAGAGGAACAACCAAAGGATTCTACCCAAACACTAAGGGACATTGAGGAACAACCAAAGGATTCTACCCAATATTAAGGGACACCGAGGAACAACCAAAGGTTTCTTCACTAAGCATCAGTCTCTGCTTAATACAAAGGATCTCCACTGCAAAGTACTCTCATTTGAAGCCTTAAAATGGCCACAAAAATTGTAACAGAATCATACTTGTAAAAGCTTATTAAATATCTTTTATTTGATCCTAAGCTTGAAAGTATTTCATAGCTTATTATTTAGTAGCATCATGAAACACTAGTATTTTTCCATTTGAATAGTAATAATAATGTAGATATAATATATATATCTGAAATGACAAATAGAAGTTCTAGAAAACCTCTGCTAAATGTCAAAACAATCACAGAATCAAAATAACATATTAAGCAAAAAAGACCAGATGATCTAAGCTTCTTCTCAGATTAACAATTTACACCCATTGATACACCCATGATACACCCAGTGATATAGTCATTCTCTATATATTTTAACTGTTATCAAATAACAAGACTTTTGTTGTATCTCTCCTACAATTGTATCAAAATTCTTAACGAAGATAAAATTCCAAAATAAATATGGATGTCTGTAGACAAAGTTATATTAAGTCCCAATATGAGTCATGATATTAATCTATAATTGGTATATTCAGATTAGAAAAGTATTTTAAAATGGCAGCCATGATTGTAAAAATGATAGCAGATAGAGACAGCAGCAGCAGCAGCAGGTTGTGCATAGAAGTAGATCACATCAACAATTGAAATACTAATGAGCCATAATACAAAATGTGAACTGGATGAAATATTAATCAAATTTTTCTATCTTCATGCAAATTCCCATCTTTTTTTTTTTATTTTCCCTAATACTTTTTTTTCTTTCTCCATCATATGAGTAGGAATAAAATTAGTATATTTCTATGACGTTAACCTCACACTTTTCTCTCTAATATAAATAGTGTATTTGAGGTGGGTGGGGGCAGAATTTCCACACCTTGGACTCGGCATAAATCAGCTTTTATTTCATTTCACCCATTTTTAAAATTCATTTTTATTTTTGAAAGTTTTTTTTTTTTTCAATCTATAATTTTCTTCATGGCAAAATTTTTTTTCTCTCTTTCTAGCTTATGAATATTTTTTCCTTCCCTTCTTTACTGGCATAGAATTTTACAGCACTCACTGAATTAATGGTATAAAAAATGATAAATTGATGCAAAAGGAATAAACAAATTAGATAAAAAAAATACTAAGAACAGGGAAAAGATGGAGGGAGAGGTAAGATGAAGAAGAATGAGTAAAGAGAGAGAGGGAGAGAGATAATTTTTCCTCCCAGAACAAACCCAGTAGCAACAAATAAATGAATGCACAAAGCCAACATAGAACATTCTAAAATTGTTAAATCAATAAAATTTTATATTCTGGGGAAAATTCCAATTTTTTAAACATTGCATACTAAAAGTGAGATTAATACAGTACTTGAATAAATACATGTTTGTAATATGTAATGTAATACATGTTGGCTATGTATAATGTCTTCTTATGACAATACATGCAGGTTTGTATGTCAAGCAAAAAGGAAAAAGACATTGCATGAACTGCATGTCAGCTGCACACACAATGTAAATTAATATTGGCTGCTAGGACAGTTGAAAAAAAAAAGGGGAGAAAAAAAGAAAGTAAATGGTTTTACAATTAAAAAACGATTTCATTTCAAGGTGTAAAATCATGGAGAAGGACAATATCCATAAACTGCTTTCAATTGACTCTTTTCGATAAAGAGAAATGATTTTTATGGCTTAGTAGGCAGAAAAGCAGTGTCACTTCTAGATTGATTGTACAGTATCCTTTTTTAGGGTTGGGACTTGCCATAAGTGTAATAAGGCTGGGACAATCATATAGGTGCTAAAGCTTGATGTGATCAGCCGATTGATTTTTACGGCTTAGACAGAAAAGCAGTGTCACTTGATTGTACAATATTATTTTTTGTTTGCATGATTTTTTTCTCATTTAATACAAAATGATTACAAAAATATGCTTTTATTTTTAATCTGATATATTCATATTGGTTATGTGTCAATTAAATAAGGTTTGATAAAAGATAACCTATGAACCAGTAGGCAATACAGATCCATTAGTAACCTCTGAAAAGGGACATAGGTGTGGAATCAGTTCTCAAATTGTTTTTTGTTTTTTTTAAACTGATCCAAATGAGGAACAATTTCACAATAGTTTTTGTTTTGTTTTACGGCATATCAACCCTTGGCGGGTCATTTAATGCTGATAAAGTTTTGAAATAAATTCATTCTTAATGGATACTCAATTTTTTTTTTATAAACACATTTTTCTATTTAACCCATAGATGGGACCCAAACAGGTACTACCACTCCAAATGAGGAACAATTTCACAATAGTAGATATCAATAGAAGGAAGCATAACTTTGATGCCAGCAAAAAACTCCCAGATGTTTTGAAAGGATCCTGGTCATCATTAGTTTTGATATTAGTCTTACTAACAATTACTCAAAAAAGAGAAAGTACTTAAAGAATGCTGGTAAAAATGAAAATGTTGATGGATGATTTATTTGTATTATTTGGACTATTGTCCTCATCTTTATTGTTATCTACACAACGTTTCGGCCGACCTCTGGTTCGTGCGAACTCGGGACCCCCCTTCTAGAACTTGGGAACCTTCACTTCAAACTCAGGTATCTTCTTGTTGTAATCAGCAGCGTTCACGGAATTTCACACTTAACCCTTTATTCAATCCATGGGGGTAGACTGTTCTCATTTTGTTAACCATGACTGGGTACAAGTGTTAAGCTATGTTAATTATTCTATGTTACAGTCACCCTTGACCAGACTGAACATGTAGCCAAGAGATAATTGTCACTTAGAACTGTATTAAATAAATGCCTATATCCACTACACTATGTGTCCAATTGGACAATTCAGAGTGAATTTTGGGAACTTATAAACTTAATGTCCTATTTTACCTAGAATATTTACCTTTATACTTATGTATGATTTTTTTTTTTTACCTTGACTCATATTGCATTTTTTTTTTCCATATATATTAAATGCCTGAAGAAGGCCTCAACGTTGTGCAGATAACAATAAAGATGAGAATAATAATCCAAATAATACAAATTATGAAGCCTCATCTCAAAAATTCAGAGAAATAATGATTTATTTGTATTGCTTTTCATTATCAATAATTATCATAGACAAATGATAATCATGAAAATAAAAATAAATGAATTAATTTAATTTTAAATATTTTATTTTAAAATTTAAATATTTTCTTAAATATCAAGATTATAACCAAAATGAAACAAAGTTAAATAGATGAGCAAAAATCAAACTTTAAACAAAACTCAATTATTTTAAATAATTCATGCTAAGATCTGTTACTTTCATAGCAACATTAATTTATTACAATAAATTACATAAAACGTGAAATCACTTCAAAGAAAATATAAGTTAAAGCAGTGAATAAATTAACTATCTTGCATGACCTTTAGAAGTAACATTTTTATTGATATTATATATTCCTATAACAAGATTAAAACAAAATATGAACAAATATTTCTAAGAATAAATAAAACATATCCACTGATTTCTGAAAAGAATCTAAAAAAAGGCATTGCTTTTAACAAAAGTTCCTTCTTCATAGCTCTTGTGTTCTTCAATTTCCTGCATATACAGTTGACTTATTTACTTTTTGGGAATCAAATGCAAGTACTAAAATGTCAATTGCATACAAAATTCATCTAAATTGGAAAATCTAAATTGGACAAAAAATTAAGCAGCCCAAAATAAACGAGCAATGACACATCAGTTAATTATCAATTAATATAGAAAAGTCATTTCTTTAGATTTTTATTTTATCTTATCTTTATAAAATCTTAAAATGGGTTGGCTGTAGATAAAGAGACATTTTCTATTTAAAAGGACTTGTCTTATATAAAAGACAGTCTGTTTAAGCAAGTTCAAGAAATAAAGATTATATATATATATATATATATATATATATATATATATAATCTTTATTTCTTTAACTTGCTTTATATATATATATATATATATATATATATATATATATATATATATATATATATATATATATTGAATCCAAATGAGAGAAACTGTTAAATCAATTTTCAATTCTCGGACACACAAACACAGAAATATTAATTTGAAGAGAACTGCCTTTTTAAAAAACAAATAATGCATTAACTAAGTAAATAAATTAATAAGTAAATTAATAAGTAAATAGCAAGAGTTTTTCATCTATTCAGCGATGAATCATATGAAGCATGAGTTATTCAACTCTATTACAACAACTAGCTACTTACATCAGACTAAAGTAAATACACTTTCTTTGCTAATGCACAAAACAAAGAAATATACTCCAATCCCATGAAATTAATATTTCTATAAAAATTATTTTTAATAAGAAGATAAATTTCAAAATAGGATTTCTTTTTTCGATTTAAAAAAAAATTCTTTCCTATTAACAGAATGAATGAATTTTTCAAGGCTTCAAATCTTTTGTGCCAAATGTTTTACTAAATTTTTTTTTTTAATTTTTTTTTCTCAAAATACACAAGTTCCAATTAAAGCCAATGAATAGCAAAATATCCTTACACGCACCAATTCAGCTTACACTGGAGTAGAAAAAATTTAAAAGGAATTAAAAAAAAAAAAATGAGATAGAAAAATCAATGAAAATATAACTGTAATATAAGATGTATGTTAAGCTGGAGTAATTTCCTCAATAGTTCCTAAAAATATTGCAAATTAAATAAGAAAAAATAATAGAAAATAAAATAGAAAATTTTTGTAAATTTGGAAAAATATCAAAGAATTTTCAAGTTGGATTATTGATATCATAAAGAGTTGGTGAAAAAAATGACAAATTTTAAACACACTTGCTTTCCTGAATAAATTTTAACTACTTCCCTGCAAATCATTAGCTTGCATATTGTTATGTAACAATTTACAGGCTGAGTTGGAAATAATTTCACTAAGTCTTACTGCAAAAGGAGTTTTAGAAAATATTTAGATTCTTTCTCCTCACAGTAAAGAGTTACTATATGTACTAGTAATAAATAAAAAAAATGCTCTCAGGGTGATGTAAAAATTAATTTTTGAAAAATATTGTCAGAGGGAGGTGGGAGTTAAGAATTCAATGTCAGAGGGTTTGTATCATAAGTTAGTAAAATCATCATATCTATTAAAGGAGTAAAAAATAAAACAGTTTGAAATGGAAACTTAGTTCAGTCCCCCTCAAATAGAATGTTGCATACATCTATTAATTATTAATTAAATAATTATTTTGAATATTTTACACATGAATTTTTACACAAAATTGTAAGTATTTATTTATCTATTTGTAAACTTTTAGTTAACTTCTTGTTATTGAAAAAGGGACAAGAGTAAAAAAATGATTTTAAAAGTTTGATTGACAGTCCTTGTGCAACTACTCATGGTACATTCCTGGCATGTGTGCATGTGAGTATATATATATATATATATATATATATATATATATATATATAATCCAAAAGTCCAGAGAAGAAATCTTCCTTACGACACAAGAGTTTTATTTTTTTTAAACCAAGTCGCAGTTTGAGAGCTCAATGTGTGCTCTTAATGTTAGAGTCACAGAGCAAATATATAAGTAATTCGCATCTGATGAGTCAGGAGAGTTAGACTATTTGTCTAAGCTCCCTGAAATAGACTATAATGCTAAATCTCTAAGTCTTTTGTTATTTCTTTACTTATATATTGTAGATAAAATGGGTGCTATATTTCTAAGCTCAATATCATTGATAGAGTGTTTATATTTGAGTTAAGGTAGTGTGGACATGGAATCAACACCTGGTTACTGACAGTTTCTTGCCTATGCAATCTTCAAACCAGATCTTTTTGGTCTGAAGATCCCATAGGCAAGAAACTGTCAGTAACCAGGTGTTGATTCCATGTCCATGCTACCTTAACTCATATATATATATATATATATATACACACACACACACATACATACACACACACAGACAGACAGACAGAGAGAATTTATGCCAAATCAAGTTGAATAAAAGTTTTAAGCATAAATTTCAAATGAAATAAATCCTAGAATAGGATTTGGTTTTAAATATTTATTTATATGTGGGGGGAGGGGGTGTATATATGCATTTACATGCACACTAAAATAAATATTAAAAAAAACTTGCAAAATTTGAATTTAATAATCACAGAACACCTACAATAACAATATGAACTGTCTAAGTTGCAATAAAATAAGAAATATGGCCATTTGCTTGGTAAAAAAAAAAGGTACCCTAAAATATTAATTGGATAAATAGGCTAGAATCATGAGAAATTTAATGAGCCCAGAATGAAAAGATATTAAAAAGAAAATCGATAAAAATCAAGTGATTATGTTTGGTTTTTCTAAGTGACATAATGGTCTATGTGGTAAGTGGTATATTTCAGGGATGAGGTTAAAGCAATTTTTTGGAAAGGAAAGAAATTAATAAATAATAACTAAAAAAAAAAAATGAAGGAAATAAGATGAAGAAAAAAAAAGAAGGGTAAGACAGATAAGTAAACAGACATGAAATAAATTATATAATCAATGAAGTTAGTGTGCATGTTGATGCATGCATTTTTGTATAAAATTAAGTGTGGAAAATTGTTCCTCTTTCAAGAAATATGCATATTCACATCCATGCACACATATGTATGTGTAACAGTTTGGTGGTAGAGGCTTGATGCAGCCTGCAAAGTCTAGCTGCACTGATAAGGCATGATACAGCAAAACAGTACTGTATATGGATGGCTTTTATATATATATATATATATATATATATATATATATATATATCATATGATGTGATAGGCAAATTGTTGCCATTTCAAATTATTAATTTTACACATGTGCTTTGTTTGTTTCAGGTTTTGTCTATTGTGCAGCAAACTAGAGTCAGTTGGACACTGTTTGTGAAGAAAGCAGCACCATGACACAATTCTCTTCTCCAGAAATTTGGAAATGGTATGGTATATTTTTAAAAACGAGATGGTGCATGACTTCTGGGATACCATGTTTGGATAGCAAAGACAATACCAATTTCTGTCAGTTTCTCAGCGATGCAATTTTGAAGCAAAGAGTTGGTTTGAAAATCGCATAGGTGAGAAACTAAGAGAAGTACTGTTGACATTATGCCTTTGCTACCCTAATTACTTTTACTTATAAATATAGCAAACTGTCATATACGTATACACACACACACATATATATATATATATAAACATTGAGGTACATGGTCAACTTTATGGGTACTTTCATTCACACATATATGTATGTGGAAAAAAATATTATTAGTTATAAATGTAAGTCTATATAGGAAACTATATATTTATACATATGTAAATAGGCATGTGCCCACATTCACAGAACAGACATACACTCACTCACTCACAGACAGACACACATCTATACACATAGCTAGATATACAAGTATATATATATAAAAAAGTCATCATCGAGGTGACCTAAAGTTGGTATCAGCCAATCAACAAGGGAGTCTATCCCCTTTTCACTAGCGCTAAACCAAGGAGATTGTTTTTGCATCTGAGGTGGAGCACCACACCTACCATCAGATCCTTACTTTACCACACAGATCCCTGTGCTACTCATACGCTGAGTTGGCATGGGCCGGTATCGAACTAGGAACCTCGTAGTTTCCAGCCGAACACTCTACCGACTGAGCTAACCCGGCCCATAATTTTAGGCAGGATTTTAAATTTAATATGCATGTGTGTGTGTGTGTGTGAGAGATAGATAGATAGATAGAGAGAGAGAGAGAGAGAGAGAGAGAAGAGAGAGAGAGAGAGAGGGAGCATAGATAAAAATAAATGTGTTTGAGTAAAGCAATGACTAAGTGTTGCAAGAATGTCAATTAAAACCAACAATGAGTCAGACAAGCTAAGTAGTTGTAGAATAACAGAAAGAGATTTTATTAAAATTCTAATAGAAACATTTTTTTTTTAAATTAAGACCAAAGTATTCCAGTAGGGGTTATTGCTTTTATTGTAGGGTATAGAATACAAATGAGTTGACTTTCATCTTACTATTAAAAAGGATATTTGCTAATGCTAAATATGTAACAAAAAAAATTATAAAAAAAGTTACTTTTGCTAAGTGTTGATAAAAATATGGAATTAAAATGTATAAGACAGGATGTAGATAATGTAGACTAAAAAAAGAAGAAATTATTCAGGAGTATTTTATTATAATGGAGATTGTGTGTTTGTCTGTCTGTAACCGAAACTATATCACTACTCAAGTCACAATTCCCTTAGTTAATTACATCACATTCTCCATGATTTTATTTTTATTTAAACCTCAATTATTAATAAAATTGTTTTATATTATTAATACTGTTGACCATATTTACATACTAGATATTTACCACGTACCCCACGTGTACAGGTTAGGCACAAGGCCCTATTAATGTGGGACCACCCACAAGCCGTGACTCATGGGTGGCGGGTGCAAAAAATGCATTGATCCTGTCGGTATTTCCCCTCAAGGGGGCGCCTCAGGCATTGGGCAATAAACCCATCCCTGCCTCTTTAAATTAAGGGGCAGGTGTTGCCTGGAGGGATGGCCCCGTGGGATCAACGATGTTAGCTTGTAATGTCCAGGGCTAAAGCCACTGGACACCCCCCCCCGGTCAAAACCGGAGTTAGATATGTTGACCATATCTACTTACTAATAACATGCAATTGTATTTATATATACAACAAAATAGTGGTTTACAATGTGAACGGGAAGGCTAATTTGCATATTGATATTAAAAATTTGATTTTCATAAATATGTGCTTGGTATTATTGATTTTAATTGTTGGTTTCATATTAATGAATATAATCAAAAATCTCGGTGAAAAATTTTAAAAGAAATCCATTAACAAGAAGAAATAACTGTAATTTATTCTTTACTTCCTATTAAAATTTAGCAATGAAAGACCAGAGTGATGGAAGAGTAAGTTTCAATTGTTCAATTTGACTATTATACCCCCTCTGTTTCAAATGTTATCATCTGTATTCTTATTTAGTTTCATTAGCCTTTCTAATTTAATATTTTATTACATTAAAACTTAAATACTTGCACCCGGAGGGTGCATATATTTGCTAGTATGTAATAAAGAATTGTAAAAAAAAAAAAATACTTTTGCTAAGTGTTGATAAAAATATGGAATTAAAATGTATAAGACAGGAAGTAGAGAATGCAAAGTAAAAAAAGAAGAAATTATTCATGAGTATACATATTACTGGCAATGGAAAAATCATAATTGATAGAAAAAAAATTTAACTAATCCAAAAAAAAAAAACGTGAATATTAATATAATTTTCTGACACACTGGCATTTACATGGGTAGTGTATTTCAAAGTATAACTTTTATTTTGGATTTTCTTTTCATTATTTTTTTTCCCCGTGTTTGCAAAGGATTAATAATTTATAAGATTATGAAAACAATTGATTTGTAGCAAACAAGCCTTTTTTTTTCTATTTACAAAAAAGTAGGCACAAAAGAGACATTTTTGTCAACATATTCACTGGATTAGTGCCACAAAAAAAAAGAAAAAAAAAAAGAGAAAAAAAAAAAGTTGTATATCAGCAAATCTTGTTTTTTTTTTAAGGGCAAACTTGACAATGTGATGGATTATAAAGAAAATATACAAAATAAGATTATCATTTCTTTTTTTTTTGCCTCTTATGAGTATTTTGATCAAAATGGAGGAATGCATTTTTTTAGCCTTTTATCAAAGAATGAAAACAAAAAAATGATTTTACTTTCAGTAGGTGAATATAAAAAGTTTTAAAAAGATATTGTTTTGGATTTTTTAATTTAAAAACATTTCAGATATTTCCAATGGAAAGAATGGTGAGTGGCAAACACATTAAGGTGACTTACTTTCAAATAATTGAGCTAAAGACAGAAAACCAAGAAACTATCACTGGATTAATATTTATAGACCCCCCCCCCTCTCCATGGAACTATAAAAAAATCATTTCTGTCTTTGAGATCTAAAGTAAATTCTTCAGTTAACATAAAGGATTAGAGAAATTCCAAAAGAAACAAAGATATGCAGTGAAATCTGTGGGGATTAAAATAAAAATTTTAAAAAATAAAATAAAATAAACTCCCATAAGCCTTCACACCAGAAGAACCCTCCGAGCATGTGCGGGAAAAAAGACCCACTTCGGACCCCCAAGAGAATCTCTCGGCCATCTGGACTTAGGCCATGACTGTGTCTAGACACTACTACTAGCCAGGTAGATATTTCCCTGCCACGTGGTGGCTATGACCCAAGAATAAAGCCTAAATCCAAAAAGTACCTTTTGCTATTGTCTCTTCCATTTTCTCTTTCCTTGAATTCCTTTTTCAGCGTGACCATCAAATAAGATGGGGTTAAAAGCAAACCCTAGGAACATGCACCAGGAATAACCAACTACCTTTTTAACCTAAAACATTAAACCTCTTGCCACTCAACAATTCTTCTTCTAATAAAAACTAAAAGAAATATCAACCATCTTTAAAGATAAGTATTCTTAAATTTGCATTGATGTTTGCTTTCCAATTTTTCACTTTTTTTTTCCCTCTTCTTTTTTATTCGCTCAGTGATTATGTAATAAGAAATGCACATGAACACCAATGAACTTTACAATTTATTTATATGGATGACCAACTTCAAACGAGAGGGGGAATGTAGAGTTTTTTGAACAGACTTATCAGCAAATTGTATTACATAATATAGAAAAATCAAAATGGTTGGAGAGAGAAAAAAGTACTGCGCAATATCAATGATTCCAAAAATTATTATAAGTGCAGGGAATTATTGAAGATCAGGATTTTAGTACTGCAATAACAATAAAATATCTAATTAATTTTTTTCAAAAACTGCCATTATATATTTACCAACCCCTCCGCATGAGCAAGATGCAACACAAAGTCAATTTCTTAAACGGAATTTAACAGATTTGAATTCAGAGTTTTCCTTCTCCTAGACTGGTTACCTAGCCTGGGTTAACAGCCCAGTCTACCCTACTATTTACCCATAGCTGGAGAGAGAATATATGGATTCATATCTTTCCCAAGGGTATTTGCGCTATGTGAAATGCAAACAGCCCTGTCCAGGTTTTGAACTCGACGAGTCCATTTCCTACGACTCTAACCATTACACCATGTAACAGCCATTACACTCTCTACAGACATTTTAAAATTACTTTTGTAATATTTTTAAGTAATAACACATAATGTTAACATATACACATAAAAGATATAGATAATAAAGTTTCTGAATAAACTTATGAATTTCACAGATTAACCCAGAGAAACATCAAGCTATTTACTTTAAGATTAGTAGCCAGTTTAACAGTGATTTTTTTATATGTGTATGTGAAATATCAATAAATAAAATGTACTGACAAAAACAAATACCAAAAAAGTATTATCATTTCAAATAGTAAGCATATTGCTATGAAGTGAATCAATCTCAGGAACATATGTTTGTATTCAGACAAAGGTGGTAGCTGTCTTGGTTTCTTCTTCGGACGTATGTTCATTTTTATATTACTTGAAATTTCTTCATATGTTAAATTTTCCAATATTTTAGGGTATACACATTGTTGGTATTTTTTGTATGGCTTCACATTCCGCTAAAGCCAAAAATAAATCCATAATTTCATCCTCCCCTCTAGATGATCTTTTAACTTCTTCACCCTAGCCAACGCTGCAAAACATCTAATCCAAGTTTTGACGAAATCTGGGTCCTCTAAGGAACTTAAAGCTGTTATCATTGACACCATACATTCAAATAAAGATGTAAGTAATGTTGATGAATACTTGTTCTTCGATTCAATTAGACTAAATATATAAAGTTAAGGCTAAATTGTCATGAAATGGAGAAAAGACCAACTTTTTGATCTCCATGTTTCTATCACACTTGGGCATGCCTACAAAGTTAGAAAACAGTATAGCTCACATGACTTTCAGAAATTGTTTATTCACGCTTAGAGTTGTTGATGCATGGAATAAACTGCCTGCATCCATTGTAGCCTGCCCAAACACTGCATCTTTCAAAACCTCCATGCTTCCTTTAATTCAACAAAACTATACCTTATATCCCCTCTCCATACACATATGCATGCATACGCACACATACATATATATTATTACTGTACGCTATTCATGTTCCTGAAATTAGTACATTATTCGGTCATTTCCTAGTTGAGTAACATGATATTACAGGGTGACCCAGAAAAAACAGAACCCAAATTATTTATTTATTTTCCCATTAAACTAACCCTAACCTCCCCCCTAATTGAGTAACATATTACAGGGTGGCCCAGAAAAAACAGAACCCACAAATTTTGTAATAAAACTGTTAATTTTAATTTTTTTTTCAAGTTTAAGTCCAACAAGTATTAGGGTTAGGGTTGGAGTTTAGGGTTAGTTTAATGGGAAAATAAATAAATAATTTGGGTTCTGTTTTTTCTGGGTCACTCTGTAATATCATGTTACTCAACTAGGAAATAACCCATTATTCTATGTACTATACATGATGAGTTGTGGTGCACCTGAGCACTGTATGCAATAAATTTCATTATCATTTCAGATGTTTATCAAATCTCAAAGTAACTTTAATGAATGGAAATCAAATCTTTATTTTTTTTAATTAAATAAGTGACATTAAGAACTTTCACTGGCTATGCATTCGGTTTGTGCGTAGTCCCTCCACTATAATGAGCCTTGTATTTGATTGGCATGGTGGGATGCCAGTAAATACAAACTTTGAACCTTCAAATGTTAACCTATAATTTTCTAGGCTTGCAAAAATAATCTTGAAAACTTATAATCTAAAGAATTATTTTGAATAAAATAGAAAATAATTAAGAGTAAATGTCACATAGAATCTTAAGAACAAAAACTAAATGAACAAGATTTTTTTTTTTAAATCAATCATTCAAAAGAAGGAAAAAAAAATCAATTCTATCCGAAAATCTGAGTAATTGATATTTTCAGTCCTTTTGGTTATTATGAACTTATCTACAGCAATATTTATGATAGCACAATTGACAATTGCAAAGGATCACATTTTGCATTCATTTGTGAGCATGCAAATGGGAAATGTTGGCCTAACAAAGACAAGAAGAAAACATAGACATGCATTTTGCACTATAAAAATGGTAACTTAAAACAGAACAGTTTTTAAGATATACAAGGGTGAGTCAAAAAGTAATTTTATTTAGAACAGGTATAATTACCAACACAGGAACATGTATCATATATCAAAATGAAGCTGGTCCTCTGTGAATCACATCCCTACTTCTCCACAGTCACTGTTTCTCTCAATAGCAATGTTCCACCTTCAAATGAGAGCCTCTCTTCAGCCATATGAAAGAGGGTTTGAGAGGTAAATATTATTCCAGTGACGAGGAAGTGAAATCTGTAGTGAAGTGGCTCAAAGAACAGTCAACAGAATTTTAAAGGGCAGGGATATATGCTCTCATTCGAAGGTTGAACATTGCTATTGAGAGAAATGCTGACCATGTGGAGAAGTAGGGATGTGATCCACAGAGGACCAGCTTGATTTTGATGTATGATACATGTTCTTGTGTTGGTAATTATACCTGTCCTAAACAAAATGGCATTACTTTTTGACTCACCCTCGTACAATAGAGTAAGATGACTCACAGACCAATGTGCTACGTTTATTAATTAATTATTGATAAAAATTAACATGATTATTAAAATTATTAAAAATTATTATCAAATTATTAATACTTTTTAATAAAAATCCATGACATTTTAATACTTAATTGTATTAAAATATCATTAATTTTTATGATCGGCAAAGTGATACATTAATGGGAATGTGTGTATACATGTAGGTGTGACGAAACAAAATTAATGAAAAAATATTTCATATATTAGATATATTGAGTGAGATAAATACAGATGGTTTGATTAATAAGAAAGAATATAAACAAACTGAGACAGACAGTTATTCACATAGAACATAATTGGATATAAAGGAGAAATTATATAATTAAATAAATTAACTAAACATAGGCTGGAAATAGACACAAGTACTTGCAACCTTACCTATGAATAATTCTACTTCACAAGTAGTTGTAGTAGTAGTAGTAGTAGTAGTAGTAGTATTTCATGCTTTCAAAAAGTGATTTTGAAACTTTTATGTCTCTAATTAATAAAAAAAAGAAAGAAAGAAAAGAAAGAAAAAATTAATGAATTAAAAAATTGAGTGTAACCTGTTGCAGTTGACGGACGGACTTTCGACTGCCCACAGCTGTTTGGGGTTACTGCAAAGACAAAAAAAATAAAACCCAAAAACCGATTTAGAATTTTATACAAAGAAACATTTTATTTGAAATTTCTTTAAATGTGAAACAGTCTGAAAATTGTCCGTCGACTACAGGCTGGCACCACTCAATCACACAAAAACAGGCAAGGAGAGAGAAATGAGCTTACTATTCAAGCAAGAGAAGGAAAATAAGTTGGAAATTAAAAATTAAATATAAAAGAAATAAACAGGAAATAAAGAATTGAAATAAAAATAAAAGGATAATAATATAATAAAGATAATAAAAAAAAAATTGTTTGTGGAAAGAGATGGTGGGGGAAGAAAAAGTATTAAGAAAAAGAAATAAAAATTAAAAATAAAAATATTTTAAAAGATATGCTCAGAGGAAAATCAAATAATCAGTCTTTCATTCATGATATCATGTCTGCACAAGTCAAATGTCAAAGGAACCAAGTCATAAAAAATCACAGAAATAAAATGAAAAACAATTTTAATAAAGAAATTCACAAATAAATCCAAGGGAAAACTTCACTAATATTAAAACATACTGTACTGAAATATAACTAATAGATAAAATATTAAAAAATAATCTCTTAGAAATTAAAATTATTAAAAATTAAAAAATTAGTAAAACTATTTAAAAATGCAATACAATCTTTTATTTTAATTTCTATAGTAAATTAAGAATGATTTAAGATATAAGAACTTATGAAAAATTATTTGAACAAATTGATTAGTAATATGTAGCAAAAACAGTCATACACTTAAAAAATAAGAAAAACAATGTTTTGTAATGACATCCATTTTTAAAGATAAGATTAAATTAACCAACATTAAATTATCCTTCATGAACAATTATTTCATTTTATACTTGCTATTAATCAAATAAGAAAAGTTATGTTTTTTTTTGTATAATTCCTTAAAACAATTATTAAAATGTTAAAACAGTAGAGAGAAGCCATTCAAATAACAAGGGCGATAATAAAAATAGAGTTGCGTCCCTTGAATAATATTTTGAAAAATGAATGAAATTTTGTTAAAAGAAATTTCTGGAAGATTGTAAAATGCCACTTAGAACCGTTTATTTTTTTTTTGCTCAGAAAGCTAAAACTATTTAGAGATGACGGAATTATGAAAGAAAGTAGTGGAATAAAACAGTTAATATGTTTTTCAATAAATTTAATGTTAAAATTTAATCTTTGATTCATCTTTCATCTTAATAAACCATACATTTTTTTAAAAACTCAATACCCAGTATTTATTATATTACATTTTACTACTGTATTATTTGGATTATTCGGACTATTGTCCTCATTTTTATTGTTATCTGTACAACATTTCGGGTGATGTACTCTCCGGACTTCTTCGGGTATTTCTTGTCGAACTCTAGGGAACCTTCTTGTCGTAATTGGGAGCCATCACGGAACTTTGAGAAGGCTCCCGTTGTACAGATAACAAGATGAGGACAATAGTCCAAATAATCCAAATATCAAGCCTCATCAAAAAAAATCAGATAAATACTTTACTACAGATTAGTAAACAGAAATTGCTTCCTTGTGATAATATTTAATAAACCTCTTCAATTTGGATAAAGTATTTACTTTTTAATGTTACATGATTTAGGGGCCAATACTTTTGTATCAATAAGATAACAAAATAGTATAAACAATGAGATAAAAAAATTAAAGTACAAAGTTATAGCAATATCCAAAACTGATAATTTTGTTTAAAAAATGGATTCTGATAGTTTTATAAAGAAAATTGCTGTTAAAAACTAAAACAAAATAAACCAATTTTGATAAAGTATTTACTTTTTAATGTTGCTTAGTGTAGAGGCCAATACGTTTATGTCAATAACAATGAGATAAAAAAAATTCAAGTACAAATTTATAGCAATATCCAAAATTGATAATTTTATTTAAAAATGGATTCTGATGGTTTTATAAAAAATTAATGTTAAAAAACAAAATTAAAAATAAATAAAAATAAAAACCTCAGCTAAGTAAGAAAAAAAAAACTTTGTTCCTGAGAAGATAGAATCAAAAGAAAGAAAAGGTTAAAAAGAGTTTGATGGTTTCAAGAGAAAATTTAAAAGAATGTCAACAGAAGATAATGAATTACCTGGAGTGACCTTTAGAATACTGATAACCACTTTCTCGCACAACCTGCCTTGCCAATGGAAACAAATCCTCTCTCCGTGTCAACAGTGCTGGTAAATGATGACATAACTGGGCAGCTGCTTCATTTACTGAGATCTGAGGGGAGGAAAAGAAAAAGAAAATTAATTTGTAAGGAGACAAAAAATAAATAAATCAACATTAAAGGAAAAATGAAGCAAGAAAAAAAAATTACATATTATTGTAATGTATAAAATGATATAGAATAAACAGGCTGTAAGTTTGTGAAAACTACAAAATCTTTCTATTGATATTTACTAAACATAGTTTTTAGAACATCACAGATCGTAAAACGCTCAGTAAGGATCAAACTCACTACAGTAGTAATAGTCTGCAATCATTGATCTATGGTTTACCAATCTATATATCAATACGCTTGTTCCTAACTCTTCTATACGTTATCATCCTGCAAACACACTGGTTAAAAATGAGACCATCCAAATCGTTCAAGATGCAATGTAAAAATGTGAATACAGATTATCTGGTGTCACTTAATCACAGATTTGTTATTTGTCCCATCTTATTTCATCCAATTTTAAAATGAAACATTCCAAATTGTCTTGTGTCACTTAATTGCCCAATGTAAACACTTAAAATAATTTAAAAAAAAAAAAAAAAAAAAAAAAAAAGTTACGTTTTATTTGTAATATTTAAATTTTGAATTATGGAATATATTTTGGTAATTTCCAGCCCAACTTAGATATTTTCTGAGTAGTGTATTTGGCACTTTTTTGTTGGCAATTTAAAGTAGATATTTTAACTATCCCCACCCCAGATTTTTATTGGCAAATCAATGTAAATACCCCCCCCCTTAAGAAAGAATGAGAGAGAGTTAAATCAAGATTATTACACTTTTTACATATTGAACTATTTTTCAAATAGCTCTTAAGTAAACATATCAAACGTAATAATTAAATTATCATACTGTGGTATATCCACTGGCAAGTTCTTCCCACTATTTAAGGGTATACCAGGTTGTATTTTGAATTTCCTCTCCTTTTTTATTTATTTTTTTCATCCTTTTCATTCATTTTTTTTTTTTTACCTTATATATACAAATATTTTTTCTTTACTACGGAAAAAAATGTAATTGTTATAGTTTAATCATTAATAATTAAATATATGAAACATTATTATTTTTTTTTTTTTTAAATCTGTGACATAGAGATTGTAAGTACATTTTTTATATTATTTTCAGTGAATGCTAATATCTAAACTTAACAGAAGATCTTTTACAAAATTTGGAAAATTGAGGGAGGTATTTTAATATGTAAATTAAAAATGTCTTTATATCTAATGAATAAACTAATAGGATGACACTGCAAGTTGTAGATGAAAGAAATCTAGTTGACAGACAGAAAGAGAGTATCCAAGAATAGGAAACACTTTGGCTGGTTTCATGATAGTTCAGCCCTGATAAGAAATACCATTGGCACGTTTGTAGGATGAAATCATGATGGGTGTGGTTAAAATAGTTTGAAAAAAAGGATAGAAAGGGAACAGAAAACTTTGGTTGGAAATAGAAATAAAAGATAATGATAATCACAACACACACACAGAAAGAAAAAAGAAGAAAAAAAGAAAGAAAGAAAGAAAGAAAATTGGAATGAATTTCAAGAATTGCATATTATATATCAATCCAATTCTCAAGCAAGATGACTATGATTCTAACAGGTCTGCCAATGATAAATAGAGGTAAACGAGTTCAAATAATAATTTTTAAAATTTAACTAGCAAAAAAAAAAAAAAAAAAAACGGCATCTGGGCAGTGTAAAATTAATTTTTGAAAGATATTGTCTGAGGTGGGTGGAAGTTAAAAATTCAATGTCAAAAGGTTTGTATCATAAGTAAGCAAATCCTCATATATTTATTAAATAAGTAAAAAAAAAAACAATTTGAAATGGAAACTTAGTACTGTCCCCCTCAAATATAATGTGTGTATTAATTCTTAATCAAACAATTATTTTGAATATTTTCAAATAAATCTAAATTTTACACAAAATCGTGGGTATCATTATTTGTAAACTTTTTTAGTTAACTTCTTGTTACTGATGTTTTTCAATAAATTTAATGTTAAAATTTAATCTTTGATTCATCTTCATCTTAATAAACCATACATTTTTTTAAAACTCAATACCCAGTATTTATTATATTACATTTTACTACTGTATTATTTGGATTATTCGGACTATTGTCCTCATTTTTATTTTATCTGTACAACATTTCGGGGTGATGTACTCTCCGGACTTCTTCGGGTATTTCTTGTCGAACTCTAGGGAACCTTCTTGTCGTAATTGGGAGCCATCACGGAACTTTGAGAAGGCTCCCGTTTGTACAGATAACAAGATGAGGACAATAGTCCAAATAATCCAAATATCAAGCCTCATCAAAAAAAATCAGATAATACTTTACTACAGATTAGTAAACAGAAATTGCTTCCTTGTGATGATATTTAATAAACCTCTTCAATTTGGATAAAGTATTTACTTTTTAATGTTACATGATTTAGGGGCCAATACTTTGTATCAATAAGATAACAAAAATAGTATAACAATGAGAAAAAAAATTAAAGTACAAAGTTAGCAATATCCAAAACTGATAATTTTGTTTGATATTTTCAGTCCTTTTGGTTATTATGAACTTATCTACAGCAATATTTATGATAGCACAATTGACAATTGCAAAGGATCACATTTTGCATTCATTTGTGAGCATGCAAATGGGAAATGTTGACCTAACAAAGACAAGAAGAAAACATAGACATGCATTTTGCACTATAAAAATGGTAACTTAAAACAGAACAGTTTTTAAGATATACAAGGGTGAGTCAAAAAGTAATTTTATTTAGAACAGGTATAATTACCAACACAGGAACATGTATCATATATCAAAATGAAGCTGGTCCTCTGTGAATCACATCCCTACCTCTCCACAGTCACTGTTTCTCTCAATAGCAATGTTCCACCTTCAAATGAGAGCCTCTCTTTGGCCATATGAAAGAGGGTTTGAGAGGTAAACATTATTCCAGTGACAAGTAAGTGAAATCTGTAGTGAAGTGGCTCAAAGAACAGTCAACCGAATTTTAAAGGGCAGGGATATATGCTCTCATTCGAAGGTGGAACATTGCTATTGAGAGAAATGCTGACTATGTGGAGAAGTAGTGATGTGATCCACAGAGGACCAGCTTGATTTTGATGTACAATACATGTTCTTGTGTTGGTAATTATACCTGTCCTAAACAAAATGGCATTACTTTTTGACTCACCCTTGTACAATAGAGTAAGATGACTCACAGACCAATGTGCTACATTTATTAATTAATTATTGATAAAAATTAACATGATTATTAAAATTATTAAAAATTATTATCAAATTATTAATACTTTTTAATAAAAATCCATGACATTTTAATACTTAATTGTATTAAAATATCATTAATTTTTATGATCGGCAAAGTGATACATTAATGGGAATGTGTGTATACATGTAGGTGTGACGAAACAAAATTAATGAAAAAATATTTCATATATTAGATATATATTGAGTGAGATAAATACAGATGGTTTGATTAATAAGAAAGAATATAAACAAACTGAGACAGACAGTTATTCACATAGAACATAATTGGATATAAAGGAGAAATTATATAATTAAATAAATTAACTAAACATAGGCTGGAAATAGACACAAGTACTTGCAACCTTACCTATGAATAATTCTACTTCACAAGTAGTTGTAGTAGTAGTAGTAGTAGTAGTAGTAGTATTTCATGCTTTCAAAAAGTGATTTTGAAACTTTTATGTCTCTAATTAATAAAAAAAAGAAAGAAAGAAAAGAAAGAAAAAATTAATGAATTAAAAAATTGAGTGTAACCTGTTGCAGTTGACGGACGGACTTTCGACTGCCCACAGCTGTTTGGGGTTACTGCAAAGACAAAAAAAATAAAACCCAAAAACCGATTTAGAATTTTATACAAAGAAACATTTTATTTGAAATTTCTTTAAATGTGAAACAGTCTGAAAATTGTCCGTCGACTACAGGCTGGCACCACTCAATCACACAAAAACAGGCAAGGAGAGAGAAATGAGCTTACTATTCAAGCAAGAGAAGGAAATAAGTTGGAAATTAAAAATTAAATATAAAAGAAATAAACAGGAAATAAAGAATTGAAATAAAAATAAAAGGATAATAATATAATAAAGATAATAAAAAAAAAAATTGTTTGTGGAAAGAGATGGTGGGGAAGAAAAGTATTAAGAAAAAGAAATAAAATTAAAATAAAAATATTTTAAAAGATATGCTCAGAGGAAAATCAAATAATCAGTCTTTCATTCATGATATCATGTCTGCACAAGTCAAATGTCAAAGGAACCAAGTCATAAAAAAATCACAGAAATAAAATGAAAAACAATTTTAATAAAGAAATTCACAAATAAATCCAAGGGAAAACTTCACTAATATTAAAACATACTGTACTGAAATATAACTAATAGATAAAATATTAAAAAATAATCTCTTAGAAATTAAAATTATTAAAAATTAAAAATTAGTAAAAACTATTTAAAAATGCAATACAATCTTTTATTTTAATTTCTATAGTAAATTAAGAATGATTTAAGATATAAGAACTTATGAAAAATTATTTGAACAAATTGATTAGTAATATGTAGCAAAAACAGTCATACACTTAAAAAATAAGAAAAACAATGTTTTGTAATGACATCCATTTTTAAAGATAAGATTAAATTAACCAACATTAAATTATCCTTCATGAACAATTATTTCATTTTATACTTGCTATTAATCAAATAAGAAAAGTTATGTTTTTTTTGTATAATTCCTTAAAACAATTATTAAAATGTTAAAACAGTAGAGAGAAGCCATTCAAATAACAAGGGCGATAATGAAAATAGAGTTGCGTCCCTTGAATAATATTTTTGAAAAATGAATGAAATTTTGTTAAAAGAAATTTCTGGAAGATTGTAAAATGCCACTTAGAACCGTTTATTTTTTTTTTTTGCTCAGAAAGCTAAAACTATTTAGAGATGACGGAATTATGAAAGAAAGTAGTGGAATAAAACAGTTAATGTTTTTTTCAATAAATTTAATGTTAAAATTTAATCTTTGATTCATCTTTCATCTTAATAAACCATACATTTTTTTAAAACTCAATACCCAGTATTTATTATATTACATTTTACTACTGTATTATTTGGATTATTCGGACTATTGTCCTCATTTTTATTGTTATTTGTACAACATTTCGGGTGATGTACTCTCCGGACTTCTTCGGGTATTTCTTGTCGAACTCTAGAGCTTCCTCGAACTAAGGAACCTTCTTGTCGTAATCGGGAGCCATCACGGAACTTTGAGAAGGCTCCCGTTGTACAGATAACAAGATGAGGACAATAGTCCAAATAATCCAAATATCAAGCCTCATCAAAAAAAATCAGATAAATACTTTACTACAGATTAGTAAACAGAAATTGCTTCCTTGTGATATATTTAATAAACCTCTTCAATTTGGATAAAGTATTTACTTTTTAATGTTACATGATTTAGGGGCCAATACTTTTGTATCAATAAGATAACAAAAATAGTATAACAATGAGATAAAAAAATTAAAGTACAAAGTTATAGCAATATCCAAAACTGATAATTTTGTTTAAAAATGGATTCTAATAGTTTTATAAAGAAAATTGCTGTTAAAAACTAAAACAAAATAAACCAATTTTGATAAAGTATTTACTTTTTAATGTTGCTTAGTGTAGAGGCCAATACGTTTATGTCAATAACAATGAGATAAAAAAAATTAAAGTACAAATTTATAGCAATATCCAAAATTGATAATTTTATTTAAAAATGGATTCTGATGGTTTTATAAAAAAATTAATGTTAAAAAAACAAAATTAAAAATAAATAAAAATAAAAACCTCAGCTAAGTAAGAAAAAAAAAACTTTGTTCCCTGAGAAGATAGAATCAAAAGAAAGAAAAGGTTAAAAAGAGTTTGATGGTTTCAAGAGAAAATTTAAAAGAATGTCAACAGAAGATAATGAATTACCTGGAGTGACCTTTAGAATACTGATAACCACTTTCTCGCACAACCTGCCTTGCCAATGGAAACAAATCCTCTCTCCGTGTCAACAGTGCTGGTAAATGATGACATAACTGGGCAGCTGCTTCATTTACTGAGATCTGAGGGGAGGAAAAAGAAAAAGAAAATTAATTTGTAAGGAGACAAAAAATAAATATCAAACATTAAAGGAAAAATGAAGCAAGAAAAAAAATGACATATTATTGTAATGTATAAAATGATATAGAATAAACAGGCTGTAAGTTTGTGAAAACTACAAAATCTTTTCTATTGATATTTACTAAACATAGTTTTTAGAACATCACAAATCGTAAAAACGCTCAGTAAGGATCAAACTCACTACAGTAGTAATAGTCTGCAATCATTGATCTATGGTTTACCAATCTATATATCAATACGCTTGTTCCTAACTCTTCTATACGTTATCATCCTGCAAACACACTGGTTAAAAATGAGACCATCCAAATCGTTCAAGATGCAATGTAAAAATGTGAATACAGATTATCTGGTGTCACTTAATCACAGATTTGTTATTTGTCCCATCTTATTTCATCCAATTTTAAAATGAAACATTCCAAATTGTCTTGTGTCACTTAATTGCCCAATGTAAACACTTAAAATAATTTAAAAAAGAAAAAAAAAAAAAAAAAAAAAAAAGTTACGTTTTATTTGTAATATTTAAATTTTGAATTATGGAATATATTTTGGTAATTTCCAGCCCAACTTAGATATTTTCTGAGTAGTGTATTTGGCACTTTTTTTGTTGGCAATTTAAAGTAGATATTTTAACTATCCCCACCCCAGATTTTTATTGGCAAATCAATGTAAATACCCCCCCCCCTTAAGAAAGAATGAGAGAGAGTTAAATCAAGATTATTACACTTTTTACATATTGAACTATTTTTCAAATAGCTCTTAAGTAAACATATCAAACGTAATAATTAAATTATCATACTGTGGTATAATCCACTGGCAAGTTCTTCCCACTATTTAAGGGTATACCAGGTTGTATTTTGAATTTCCTCTCCTTTTTTATTTATTTTTTTCATCCTTTTCATTCATTTTTTTTTTTTACCTTATATATACAAATATTTTTTTCTTTACTACGGAAAAAAATGTAATTGTTATAGTTTAATCATTAATAATTAAATATATGAAACAAATTATCATTTTTTTTTTTTTTAAATCTGTGACATAGAGATTGTAAGTACATTTTTTATATTATTATCAGTGAATGCTAATATCTAAACTTAACAGAAGATCTTTTACAAATTTGGAAAATTGAGGGAGGTATTTTAATATGTAAATTAAAAATGTCTTTATATCTAATGAATAAACTAATAGGATGACACTGCAAGTTGTAGATAAAAGAAATCTAGTTGACAGACAGAAAGAGAGTATCCAAGAATAGGAAACACTTTGGCTGGTTTCATGATAGTTCAGCCCTGATAAGAAATACCATTGGCACGTTTGTAGGATGAAATCATGATGGGTGTGGTTAAAATAGTTTGAAAAAAGGATAGAAAGGGAACAGAAAAACTTTGGTTGGAAATAGAAATAAAAGATAATGATAATCACAAACACACACACAGAAGAAGAAAGAGAAAAAAGAAAGAAAGAAAGAAAGAAAATTGGAATGAATTTCAAGAATTGCATATTATATATCAATCCAATTCTCAAGCAAGATGACTATGATTCTAACAGGTCTGCCAATGATAAATAGAGGTAAACGAGTTCAAATAATAATTTTAAAAATTTAAACTAGCAAAAA
This sequence comes from Doryteuthis pealeii, assembly GCA_023376005.1. NCBI lineage: Eukaryota > Metazoa > Mollusca > Cephalopoda > Myopsida > Loliginidae > Doryteuthis > Doryteuthis pealeii. The sequence continues at coordinate 63,117,897 of CM042173.1, forward strand.
AAAAAAAAAAAAAAAAAAAAGGCATCTGGGCAGTGTAAAAATTAATTTTTGAAAGATATTGTCTGAGGTGGGTGGAGTTAAAAATTCAATGTCAAAAGGTTTGTATCATAAGTAAGCAAATCCTCATATATTTATTAAAGAAGTAAAAAAAATAAAACAATTTGAAATGGAAACTTAGTTCTGTCCCCCTCAAATATAATGTGTGTATTAATTCTTAATCAAACAATTATTTTGAATATTTTCAAATAAATCTAAATTTTACACAAAATCGTGGGTATTCATTTATTTGTAAACTTTTTAGTTAACTTCTTGTTACTGAAAAAAAAAAAAAAAAATAAAAAAAGGACGAGAGTAAAAAAAAAAAAACAATTTTAAAAATTGCTTACTCAAATTTTGAGTGTATATAACACAAGAATATTGTGACATAAGCTGTGATGTAGAGCTGTGACAGTTTTTGTTACAGACAGAAATACATGCAATCTACATTATTAATAGACTTGCAAAATATAAAAAATAAAAAAAAACTCCCAATATATATATATATACTAATTTTTGAAAGATATTGCCTGAGGTGGTAGGAGTTAAAAATTCAATGTCAGAGAGTTTGTACTATAAGTAAGTAAAATCATCAAATTTATTAAAGGGTAAAAAAAAATAAATAAATAAAATAAAACAATATTTACATGGAAACTTAGTTCTGATAACTTTAAATATATATTAAAATAAAACAAACATTCTTCTGCAAATTTTAATGGCTATATACAAATATATTACTGGGCATGTATTTATTAAAACTTGTTTTAAAAAACAATGAGGTTTGTCTAAGGTTGCATGCTCAAATTTTGAGTGTATTTATTCTATGTTATGATGATTTTGGGTAATGTGGCATAAGCAGTGACATAGTTTTGGTTACAGACAAATAGAAACCTAATCTCCATTATTAATAGATACAAATTGGTATCAACAATTCTACATCTTATAAAATTGTCAATATAATAAGTATATTAAGATAATAACACATGGAATATCTTGATCAACATTCACAAACAATTTTTTTAATAGAGCAGTTATCTAGTTTTAAAAATTCTAAACTTAATAATAAAACATTTTTAAAGGAAAGAGAAAAACCTGTTTTGATAAACTAGAGTAATTTGTAAGGAGTGAGTAAAAAGCCCTCACTAAACAGTAGGCCTTTTAACACAATATTTATGCATATTTATTTTAAGGTTTCTCTGAATTTTTGAGATGAGGCTTCATAATTTGTATTATTTAAACTATTGTCCTCATCTTTACAGTTATCTGTACAACGTTTTGGTCGATGTGCCCTCTGGCGTTCTTCAGGTATTTCTTTTCAGCCTTCTTGAATTCAGGAACCTTCTATTTGAACTTGGGAAGAGCCATCACAAAGCTTTGAACCCAACCCTTTATTTAATCCACAGGAGTATCCTGTTCTCATTCCGCTAACCCTAGCTGGGTACAAGTATTAAGCTATGTGGATTTTCAAGGTTTCCATTAATTAAAGATTAAACTTTACTTGTCAAGTACTTCATATTAGGTTAAATTTTTCATAAGTTAAATTGATTAATTATAGACTATTAAACATGCCACAATATTAAAACTGATTATTTTCTGAGGTGGTAATCTAAAACATAAATATCTATACATATACACAAACTTCAGGTAAAAAAAAATGTATCAAAATGAGAATATTTGTTTAGCAGTGGAATGTATGTACAGACAGTTGAATAAACTTCAAAGTGAATTCACATGAAATATAAGAACAAAGAATTTTTACATCTCTATTTTTAAAACAAAAAAAGAGATAATTCAACTTCAAATCCATCAATATTATGAGATGCAACAAGAAGTTTTAAAAGGGTACTTAAAGGGGAAAAAAGACATTTCTTTTTAAAAAGACAAATCTTTAAAAATAGCAAAAATGTATCTTACAATTAAATTCTATGCAAAAAAAGTTTGCAGGATCAAAAAGATTTTTCCTACAAATCAATGAGAGATGTCAGTTGTCATTTACACACGGCACCTCGATTTCAAGGGAGTAACTCAAAGTTTTATAGGGTTTCTAGTTTAAGGTTCATTTTCTAGTAAAAAGTAAAATCTTAAAATAAAATAAATAAGGTTAGTAATAATCAAGTAATGATTGTTTTACAATTTATAAAATCCTTTGATTTAGAATCAATCTCAATCTCTCTCTCTCTCTCTCTCTCTCTCTCTCTCTCTCTCTCTCTCTCAACATTGTGCATTTAGATAAAAATTTGACAACATTATTTTTTCATGTATGTATAAATAATAATTTTTATACATTCGCGAGAATCAGCATCAGGTGAATTCTCGGCCCAACTTTGATATTTTCCAAGTTGTGTTTTTGTCACTTTTTTGTCTGCAAATGTTTGAATGAATACAACTGCATGATTTAACACGGAAATATCATAAAATGTGTTCTTAATAACAATTAAGTTCATTTCAAATAATGCGCAAGCACAATTAAGAACACATTTTATAATATTTTTGTGTTAAAACATGCAGTTATATTGATTCAAACAAATTCGTATTTTCAGTGTAGATCTACGGTGAAATGAAAATGGCCGACCGAAACATAAGGCTTCCTCAAAGTGAAAGAAACAAGGGGAGGTTACTCTCATTTATGTAGCTAATGTTCAGATTACCAACTTTGTTGACTACTTAATGAAAATAAAATTGTATGCACTTTTATTTCTTCTATATATCATTAATATTGAAAGTAAATATAAAACCAGACAAAATAGATAACAAGGCTACAAAAGATATGATTAAGAATCTTGTTACCTAAATGTGTCATGTTACATACATTTTCTTTAAAAAAAAAAAAATCAAAACACCTTAAAAATAATGAAATCAAAATAATTACTTAATATACCAAAAACATTATATTGTTCATATGTTAATTAAAAATCCAAGAAATAATGGAGAAAAAAAAATTACAGAGAGAAATTAAGAAATAAATATATCATCAACAGGTGTGTGCTTTTGCTGAGAATATTTAATGAAGAATTGAAGAATTACAAGTAGTTTATTTATTAATTAGTTCCGATTTGCTCGGCAGGTGAGAGAATTGTTGTTTAAATGAAAGGATAGAATTACCTCCCTTTATAACTTCATTTGTGGATAGCCCAATTCTCATTTCAACACAGGAAGATAAAAAAAAAAAAGGTTTATATTTTAATCTAACTCATTACATGCAAACTAGAAATGCTGTATTGTTGACAATTATAATTTTAATTTTCAAATCAGTTCATAGTTGCATGCATTCTTTTTCAAATTTCCACTTTATTTTTACTCATTAATTAATTTCACTGTTAGCAATAAGTGTAAATACTAGAAAGTCATAAAAGTTAACGATATAAAAGTTAATTTTGTAATAAAAACTTTGATAATTTAGTATAAAATTGACATTAAATTTATTCATAGCTTTTATCAAAAGTCTTACTTTTATAAATATAAAAAGTCAACATTATATGATGCAGTATATGAACTAACCCCCCCCCCACCGCCCGCCTGTCATGCATTTGACTAGGAACCAGAAAATTCCTGGTTCGATACCGACCTTCACCAACTCAGCATATGAGTAGCACAGGGATCTGTGTGGTAAAGTAAGGAGCTGATGGTAGGTGTGGCGCTCCACCCAGATGCTAAAATAATCTCCTTGGTCTAGCACTAGTAAAAAGGGGATAGAGTCCCTCACTGTTTGGCTGATACCGACTTTAGGCCACCCCGACGACTTTACTTACTCATATGAACTAGCTATATTACAGGTCACAGAACAGTATTACACATTTTCAGTTTAATAGGAGTAAAGTATATATTTACCTAACCCCTCCGCACGAGCAGGATGTGACACAAGGTCAATTTCTTAAGCGGAGTTTAACAGTTTGAATTCAAAGTTTTCCTTCTCCTAGACTGGTTGCCTAACCAAGGTTAAAGAGCCCAGTCGACCTTACGATCCACTTCTTCACTACAGATTTCACTTCCTTGTCACTGGAATAATGTTTGCCTCTCAAACCCTCTTTCATGGGGCTGAGGAAGTGAAATCTGTAGTGAAGAAGTGACTCAAAGAACAGTCAACAGAATTTTACAGGGCAGGGATACATTCGTTCATTTGAAGGTGGAACATTGCTATTGAGAGAAACGCTGACAATGTGGAGAAATAGGGATGTAATCCACAGAGGACCAGCTTGATTTTGATGTATGATACATGTTTCTCTGTTGGTAATTATACCTGTCCTAAACAAAATGGCATTACTTTTTGACTCACCCACATAGTTGTCAAAATATGCATATATAGCTGTGTCTTTACTAGCATTCCTACACAGATTTTGACAAAACTTGCTAACAAATGAGAATTGACAAAACTTCCTTCATAAAAATGGGGAACAGTTTTATTAGAAAAAGCATAAAACTATTTTTTATTTCTTTTTCTTTTAAGTGTGGCAACCTGGGAACAATCTTGTTTCTTATTTTGAATTTAGATAATCATAAATAACACATTCAAATAATGTCTCTAACAAGAGAGTTCTGTAGATGATAAATATTCATAATACAGAGCCATTTGCTGCCTTGAAAACTAAGTGTACAATGCCTGTAAGCACAGTATTGTAATTACATTGACTTTATTAATGTGTATAAAGGCAAGGGAGGAAAGAAAAAGAAGATGGCTACAAGGATGTTAGAATTAAATAATGAATACACTTAAGGTTATTATTAATTTTGAGTAGTTTTTTTCTTTCATCTTTATAGTTATGATTAGCCACATCATCCACAGATGCCGCATTTTAGGGGACAGTAGCAGAAGAAGGTTAGAAAAGGGGGAGAAATAGGGTCCAGTAAATGGGACATTAGGTCTCATCAATTGATCTCATTGTTAAAATACAGATACTTTCCAGTAAATGGCTTTTCCCTACTGTTGTCTAATAATAATAATAATAATAATCTTATTATAATGGAGATTGTGTGCGTGCGTGTGTCTATCTGTAACTGAAACTATATCACTACTCAAGTCACAATTTCCTTTGTTATTTACATCACATTCTCTATGATTTTATTTTTATTTAAACTTCAATTATTGATAAAATTGTTTTATATTATCAATACTGTTGGCCATATCTACATATTGATAACATGCAGTTGTATTTATATATACAACAAAATAGCGGTTTACAGTGTAAACAGGAGGGCTAATTTGCATATTGATATTAAAAATTAGATTTTGATAAATGTGTGCTTAGTATTATTGATTTCTAATTGTTTGGTTTTATCTTAATGAATATAAGCAAAAATCTCGGGGATAAATCTTAAAAGAAATCCATTAACAATAACAAATAACTGTAATTTTATTATTTACTTCCTATTTGAACTAAATAGTTAAATTAGGAAAATTTAGCAATGAAAGACAGAAGTGATGGAAAAGTAAGTTTCAGTTGTTCTATTTTTTGATTATACCCGCCTCTGTTTCAAATCTTTTTATCTGCATTCTTATTTAGTTTGATTAAGCTTTCTAACATTACATTTAACAGCAATGGCAGTAGCAGCAGGATTTATCTTAAAAAAATAAGGCAACTCCAGTCAAATTCCCCAGTCAATCCCATATTCATAAACAATTCTGAAAAATGTGACAAATTTAAATACATTTTTTCCAAGCATAAACATTAAATAAAAATGCATTTATTGTTTACAACAAATGTACATAAGTCGTATTAAAAAAAATAAAAGAACAAAATAAAATTTGATTTAAATTTGCTGTATAATGTTAACTGTATGAATAGAAATAAATATTTTCCTTTTTTTTTTTTCTTCTTTCTTCTTCAATATAGCAAAAGTCAATATTTGCCTGTTACATTCAGTGTGTGTGTGTGTGTATGTATGCTTCTTTTTTTTAATACTGCAACAATCAATTTTGGGTTTATTTTAACATTTTTGCAAACTATCAGAAGCTCCATGAAAACAAGTTAGAATTTTTTTTTGCTGCTGAAATAAAATTAGGAAATATTTCAATATTCAGATCAACCATTTCTTCATGAAAATGCAAAAAAAAAAAGCCAACTGCCACGATTTTGTTATAGAAAGACTGTTGAAATGAAAGTAGTGAAAACTAAGATCTATTTAAAGAATTGAAATATTTCTTTTTGCAAGGAAAAATCAACTTTCAAAATTGGGACAAGTTCCTTAGAAAAGGTGCGTTTATTATTCTATTTTTTTTCTTCTGTTGTAGGAATAAGAAAGATGTCAGCAAAGTGAAATAAAGAAGAAGAAGAAAAAGAGAAAGAAAGAGAGAAGAGAGTGGAAAAGAATTGATATGGAAAATCATCTGATAATAGAAAAAGAAAATAAATATCAAGTTGATGTAAGATTTGATCAAAATAGGCGAACATTGTAACCGATGAAAAACACCAAGTGCTGTTTTGTACAAACAGGGCCAATATCTTGATCAACAATAAGAAATAAAATGTTGAAATTGGCTAAGACAGAAGGGAAAAAGTAAAATGGCAACAAAAAGTAGAAACAGAAAAGAAACAAGAAAAAAATGGTGGCAGTATTCTATAAGACACTTGAAAATTATATAAGTTTTTAAACTTAGAAAAGATTAATAATACTAGAAAAAAAAACACCCTCCGGGCAGTGTAAATTTTTGAAAGATATTGCCTGAGAGCGGTGGGAAAATTAAATGAATAAAATAAAATGTTTAATATTTTAAAAAAATTAATTACTTAAAAAGCATCATATTCACTCCACTGAGATATTAGTTTTGTTTTACAACAGTAGGAACCTCCAAAACGTTCCTAAAAATTTCCGATTTAATTATTCAAACTCTTATCTTTAGAGAAATATTTAAAAATTGCACAAAATATATTTCATCCGGATTTCATAAAATTAAATAGGTGACCTAGTAAAATAAAAATATTTCACCAAATATATTTTAGGAAAAAAAATATTTCAAACATAAATTCATCTAAAAGGTAAATAAGTATCAAAATTTTCGAAAATTTGACAATTGATTAAATTAGCAAAAATATCAGCAAAATTTGATATAGCAAAATTATCAGCAAAATATTCATAGAAATTAAAATTATACATTTAGAAATAGAGGTTGTGCAGAAATTTAAAAAGGATTTACTGTTTTCCTGTACAGCACAAAGTTATTTTAAACATTCGATATTCAAGATTAAAAAAAAATTAAATAAAATAAAACAAATATAATTATATAATTAATTTGACTGCTTGATGAAATTGATTAGTGATAAAGATATTAAAAAGTTATTAGTTTTAATATGATCAGGTGTAACAAAGAATGTTCAATCAATGATCAATTAAATCAGCAGAAAGAGGAGTTTGATTTAGTGTCACTACAACAGAATTCAACCAAGACAATAGTGTGCGGATGCAACATGATTAACATGGACCTTTTCCAACCGTGAAAGACAAAAGCAACTCTCATTATTGGTAAATGCTTTATTACCAAAGTAATTCAGTTGCCTCCCAAAAGCACTCAGTAAAATCACTTTGTTGGGCTTTTTTGTTTCAAGTTCTCTTTTCTAATCCAGTTTTTTTTTTTTTTTTTGTGGATTACCTAAAGTTGTTGTGTTTAATTTTTAATAGCCACTGAAAGCAAATCTATTTGATCAAGTAATGAGCAAATCACAGCTTCAATTACAAGCAATCCTTTCTTTTTTTAAAGAAATCAATAGAAGAGACTATAGGAAAAGAGTTAGAAAATTACACAATCATTGCAAAATTTAGATCCAGTAAAAGACTCAGCTAGGGTTCTATAAAATTCTAATTATTTTAAAAAATACATTTTTCTTGAAACCGAAGAGAAATTCTAGAATGTAAGGTATGCTAAGTTGGACTGGAACTGAAGGATACTTGTATTCAGAAACAGAAAAGTGGCTTTATTTATTTGCAATCAGTTTCTATAAAAATACAGAATTTGGACACATGGCATAATGGATATAGGCGTTGGTTTAATACAGTTCTAAGTGACTGTTATCTGTAGGCTGCAGGTTCAATCCTGGCCAAGTAACATAGAATAATAATTAACATAGCTTAACTCTACCCAGTTATGGTTAACAGAATGAAAACAGGATACACCCATGGATTGAATAAAGGGTTTGGTTCAAAGTACCATGAAGACTCCCGATTGTGACAAGAAGGTTCCCGAGTTTGAGACGGTTCCCAAGTCTGACAAGAAATACCTGAAGAAGATCAGAGGGCACATCGTCTGAAATGTTGTACAGTTGTACAGATGGCAATAAAGATTATAGGCCTCATCTCCAAAATTCAGAGAAATAAATACAGAAATAGTAAACGAATAAATAAAATTGTTGAGTAACTATATTGTTGTTCAATAGCTTTTCTGATTATTAAAAAAGAAATTCTAAACTTAATGATTTTCATTTCATGGTGAGTGTCTTTCCTATTCAAATCTTTCAGTTGAAGCAGATAAGGACCAACACTGTGCATTATAGGGGGATAGTTTAATGGAAGTTAGGGTTGATTTAAATGACCTAGTCAAATTTTCTCTTGTATATCATCTAATGAATTACTTCAGATAATTACTGACATGTTCTAGTATGTACATAGTCCTATTTCTGCCTATCTATCCTGTGAAATATATAAACATTTTCATAATTAAATCAATATATTTGAGTTTGATTTTAATGAATGGATATTTTAACAAAAAAGAACACAAAAAAGATTACACTCATTTTTACTTTATCTAATTAATTTCAATATACAATTATACATAGGATTGCTTCTAATATGTTTGAGAATAAAACAATAATATTAGAGATCAATAACATCAAGTAATTACTTATTAAACACGTTTCTGTCAAAACTGGTATGCAAATTATTCACACCATATACTATGTAAACCTTTATCTCTTAATGATATATAACACACCTTGCAGGATTTTAAACATATTAATAACATAGGCTGTTTTGAAGCAAATCTATCTCAACAAGACCTTAGAGACATTGTTAAAAAGTAAGATTGAATCAAATAATGATTATTTAATAACCATTAAGAATATAATGTAAATAACTAAGGGAATTGTGATGCTGGGGTGACATAGTACAAATGCATATTCAGGCCAATATGGATATTAATAAGTTACTTAGCAAAGAAAGAATTGGTATATAGTTATTTACTAAGCTTTGCTTAGATGTGGCACAAGGCCGAATGTAAGAGGCACCCAGTGAGGCACGAACTCACTAGTCATGGTTTGCCAGTCTAACTTGCTAACCATTACACCACAAGAGGTGCCCAAAGAATTGGTATATAAGATACAGATTTGCCTGTATTACAAGCATTGTTGATCTAATGGGCTGGTTCAATCTCTATGCCACCATATTTTTCCCTTTGCCAACCATTTTGGGGAGTGTACAATCCAGAGGAATAGGAGGAGTGCACAATATGGCCTAATGCTTATCAGTATAGGAAATGAGGCTGTTTGTATTTCACTTCATGTTGATATCGTTGGGAAAGGCATGTATCCATCTCTTCTACCCCCACCCCTCCAGCAATGGGTTAATAGTAGGGCAGACTGAGCTCTTTAGTGCTAGTATGGCAACCATTCTAGAAGGAATTCAAACAAGCTGTATAAGTCAGGTTAGTAATCATTCCTTGCTATTGATACCATGTAACTCAGTACAACATGTCATATGTTACATGGAGAATCACCAAGCCACACCCCCATTACCCAGAGAGATACCACTATTTAAAAAAAAAAAATGATGTAAATGAACAAGTATTAATCATCATAAAGTCATCTTTAAAAAAAAAAAAAATTTTTTAAAATTGGGAGTTTTTTTACATTTGTTGCAAATCTTTGGTTTGGTTGGCAAGGCCTACAGGGAAACACACAAGTTTTATTAACCAGAGAGTTTACAGTTTTTACAGTTTACTGTAACTTTGGAATTTATCTTTTAAAAGGATTGAGGTGTAAATATTAACACTTTTTCACCCATTAAACCAAAAGGTTACTTGTATGGCCCAGTAAATGGGATAATAGAAGTAATGTCCCAAAGTTATAGTTTCCTGGCCATCTAGTCAAACAGATTTTAGGGATTGGTGATTTTCAGATACTGTCGTCCTAGCCTCCTGCCTGCTGAAAAAATGAACCATGCTAGTTATGAACCATGTAGTGGTTTGAAGGCGTTTTTAACAACAAGTTAATGCGATATGAAAGCGATATTTTACAGCCACACCCTAAGTTTTTACAAGTAATTGTAAATATTTTGTTTTAATTCTGGAGGGACTGTAAAATATTGCTTTCATATCACATTAACTTGTCGATAAAAACACCTTCACACTGCTACACAGTTCATAACTAGCACGGTTCACTTTTTCAGCAGGCGCCACCTAACGTATTTTAGGGCAGGAGGCCAGGATGACAGCATTGAAAATCACAAGGGTTCTGCTGTATAGTAAAACTGCTAAGAGTAAATCCTATGCTTTTACTCAACTTTCAATTGACTTACTAAAATGATAATAGAATAAAGGACAGCAATATCTGAAGGAATAAATAAAGGAGCAAATAGATTTTACCTTATTCTACAGTTAATAGCCTTTTTTTCTTTCTTCAGTTGACACAGTAACTCATTAATATATATATATATATCTTTTTTGTATTCAATCTCTTGGATTTAATATCTTGGAAAATACTAAAAGAAAATACTTTGCAGAGGAACTCAAATTTGAGATGAATTCTACATGAAAATGAAACTAAAACACAACAAAAAAACAACAAAATAAAAAAACAACAAAAAAAAACAATATAAGAAGAGTAAAGGATTTTAAGCTAAGAAAAAACACTTCCTATTTTACCTGTGTTTTCGGGGGGGGGGGGGGTTTATGTTTTTGTTTTTTTTTAAGAAGAGAAAAATTAAACTTTGATATTTTTCAGTTTCTGACGTTTCAAAGAAACTTATCAAATGAATTGCTCTTCATCAAAAAAGATAAAAAAGTGAACTGTGTTTGGCTAATCAAAGACATCAAAATAAAAAAGAATCTTTATTTACTTCTCCATATGCAATCTTTTGTTCTAAATTTTCGATTACTGCCCAATTATCAGAGAAAAAACCTGTGTATGTGTGTGTATTTGCTCATGTACACACACACACACACACACACACACAATTGGAAATGCCTACAAGAGAGAATTGGAAAAGCCTACGAGACTACCTTGAGTGTCTTCGGTCTTTCTATACAGGGGTTTGTCAGTATCTGACATGGGGATACTTCCCCTCGAAAGTAAACCCTCACCAAATATTCCCCACATCATAGCTAAGTACTGGGCTAAATGATGAGGAAATTAAGGGTGCACCTTCTCCTAGTGCTGCTACCACAAGTAACAACACTAAGATGGTTACCCCACCAGACCAGTCTAATACTGGTCCTGGAATCTGACAAGACCAAGCAAGGACCACTAGAAAGAGAAACTATAACATAGATAAGTGGTCCATTGAGGAGAAGAAAATTATTCTCTGCTGTTTCACTTACTCAAGATTTGAGAAGTGAGGTAGAGGGAAGAAAATAGTATTTGAAGATCAAATAACATCCTCCATCCTGAGATGAGCCTTGGGATGTAAATACTAGGCATAAAGTGTTAGCCCCAGAAAGGGGACCCTTGATCTCTAAAATATTCTTAAAGGAAAATTGAAAAAAAAAAAAAAAAAAAAAAAAAAAAAAGAATAAAGTTGCATTCAAACAAGACGACTTTTTAGTTGTGAGACTATATTAAAAACACAGATTTGAGCAGTTGCTTGCTCTTAGGTGACCAGAAAGGTTCTGAAAAACCTTGTTGCAAATCAAGCAAGCAAGATATAGCAGGATCATATATATATATCCCAAAAGATAGAACTGCCTTTTAGCAATTCATTATGACTTGCAATTTCCTTAAAACCATGATCTTATCTTTATTTGCAATAAAAATTACAAAATTATAATGAGTTATCGCCCTCAAACTGTTAATATAAAAATAATTAAATTAGTATAATTGATTAGATTTAGTGAAAATTTGAAGTGTTAGGAATGTCCTTCAGGTTTTATAATGAGATTCAAAAATTTAGTGACAACAGAATTTATAGCCAAGAAAAAAATATCCACATATGTCTACACATTTTGTAACATAACTCTATATTTAATCATGAGATTTTAATACATGTGATACAAAAATAGAGTATTTCATGTGTTCAATAAACTAGACACAAAGATTCTTGATGTTTTTTTTTACTTGTATTTCTTTTTAAATCTTATTATAATGGAGATTTTCTGTTTGTCTATCTGTAACTGAAACTATATTACTACTCAATTCACAATTCCCTTAGTTATTTACGTCACATTCTCCATGATTTTATTTCATATAAACCTCCCATTATTAATAAAAATATTTTACATTATTAATACTGTTGACCATATCTATGTACTAATAACATGAAATTGTATTTATATATACATGTATTTTTATTCTTTACTTCCTATTTTAACTAAATAGTTAAATTAGGAAAATTAAGCAATGAAAGACAGGAGAGATGGAAGAGTAATTTTCAGTTGTTCTATTTTTCGATTATACCGCTTCTGTTTCAAATCTTTTTAACGGCATTCTTATTTAGTTTCATTAGCCTTTCTAATTTAATATATTTTATTACATTAAAACTTAAATACTTGCACCCTACGAAAACTGCATATATTTGCTAGTATTCATAATAAAAGAAGAATTTTAAAAATGAATTCAGCATTTGGTTTTCATGTTTAGATATCATTGCGAACATTTTAAGAGAAAACTTTGAACTGAACCAAACAAGCATTTATTTATTTTGTATGTGTGAACAAAAATATGTAAAAAAAAAGAAAATCATGTTTTTGTTCATACCTATATCCATATATACATATATCTTATTTAATTATTTAAATCATTCACAGAAGCCTCAGTCTTAACTTGAATATAAAATTCATCTAAATTCAAACTTATATAAAGGCCGTTGCAAGGAGATGTTTAGTTTGTAAGTTAATGAGGTGGGAATGTTTAAAACAGCACATACCAAGTTCACTTTGAAAAGAATGAAAAAAATGAAAATTCATTAGTTCTAATGAAGTAATATGTTTTTTGTCCTCACTACAAGTATATGCTAATTAATCAACTGAATAAAATATGTTTTAAAAATTTATGTACTGAATATTTGGATTTTAATAAAATTATACAAAGAAAGTTTGTTTTTTTTAATTCAAGAGGAAAATCAAACGAAATTTCTTTTGCAAAATATTAATTTTGCTTTAATGTTTTTAAAAAGATATTTAAAATAAACTAAAAAGAAAAACTTTATAAAAGGAAAATATTTTAGACCAATTATATTAGATACAATTTTTAGTTCAAGTATATGGTTTAAATTTTCAGATCAGATGTAACGTGGGTAGATAAATACTTAAATATTATGGGTTTTACAAGTAAAAACTAGCCAAGATATGTAGGGTCAGTGAAAGGAACTTATAAGCAAACAAATTCTTACACAAGCAGAGATGCTGATAGGTACACATGTCCTGTGTCACTGATACAAAAAAATCTAAAAGGATGCATAAAAATCATATCCATGCGTTCCAATGTTTTTTTTCTTCCCCCACAATTTTCAGCTAACGAATTACACTGTATGGGGTACAAGGTAGAGGTTAGATGGCTTTAGGTGTTCATAGATAAAAACTCAATTTATTAAGAAACTTTAGTTGGGACCCATCAAAATTCTCGGGGACTCATTCAAATCAAATCCATGCATCCCAGGATGCACTAAATTAAAAAGCTATCAGCATCACTGCAGAAGAATACCATTTCCTTTGAGTCTATATATTTGTATGGATAATATCAATACCTTTAAGTTAATATGTGATTTTTCATAAGATTTTCCACCTACACTTATTGAAATATTTAATTAAAATTGTCTGTCTGAATAATGTTACAGTTCTGAAATTGGCAAATTTTAAATAACTTGACTCCTCCTAAGAGTATATATATAATATATATATATATATATATATATACTCTTTACATTTTAGCTTTAGATAATTCTAGCGGCATATATATATTTTTTTAATCTATAATTTTTTTTCTTTTGGCCAAGTGTTAGTGTTAATTGATTATTTTTGGTTGGTGCAACTCTCTTGGTCATTTCTTATTTTCACTTTTTACCCCAGGTGAAGTTCTATAGTATATTTTTACTAACAAATTATTTGCAGGGTTTTCTTGTTACAGCAATAGTTTACTAGTCGGATTAGTATATTAAATATATATATATATATATATATATATATATATACAGAGAGAGAGAGAGAGAGAGAGAGAGAGAGAGAGAGAGAGAGAGAGAGATTGTGTAATCTTTTTCAGTTACAGATAAAATTCTAAATAACGAAAATTAAATTAACCAATTTTAAATACCCCCCCCCTTACCAAACATAGTTGTACCATTTTGAATAAAATTATTTATTTCTAAATTTTGCTGAACTGAATAAATGCACATCATTGTAATCAAAAACACAAGTTATTTCTGTTAGCATCCTCAATAGAAACTAATATTTAAGTGATAATATTTATAAGTATTGACACTTTTATCCAGTTTATCATATCTTGAATAAAATTAAGAGTAAATGTAATTTTTTTTTTTTGGGGGGGGTGTCAAAGTAACAACAATTCAAAACAGATAAATCCTGTTTTTTTAAATTTTATTTTAAAAGATAATGCAAAAAAAAAAAAAAAAAAAGCAGTAAAATCAATTTTTTTAGATTGGAAAATATGGTAATCAAATGTATTGATCAACATACATTATTATCTGAAACAAATAATTGAAATAAAAAAAAATTTAAAAAAAGAGACTACTGGATATTTATTAATTCAAGAAAATTATTCAAATAGTTGATCAAAATTTCTTAATCCGAAACTGAATTATATTAATTTTTAATTTTGCTTCAATTGAGTCTGTGTAAGAACATGTTTCAGAGTGAAAAGTTTTCACTCTTAAAAAAAAAAAATAGAGAGATCTACATTTAACAATTTTCACATAAACCAATGTGAAGTGGATTAATTCATTCTGAAAATTACACAATAAATTTTATGTATGAAATAAATGAAGGAGACAAAATGGAACTGAACCCAAATCTGCTATTAAAGTAACAAAGTCCTTATGACATGAGTTATCATAGAGTAAAAATTTGCAATTTCAGTGTTTCTTTAATATGATCAATTCAAATACTAAATTTAATTAAATTTTTTTTTTTTTTCCCCAACATACTAACTTTGGGTAACTTATTGATATTCTATACTTTGATATAATCTAAGAAAGAAAAGATCAAAGAAAGTTCATGATAAAATTAAAATAATTTTAAAGTGGCTCAATTCCTAAACTATGAATCATCAGATTTGAAACTCTTTACAGAGTTCGATATAATATATTCCTATTTTACTAATCGTTGCAAGCATGTTTCAAGGAAAAAACAAGGGGGTAAAAAGGGGTTCACTAAGGATAAAAGCAAACAAACAGGGAAATAAGCTAAAGCATCACTTCATTTGTATCTTCTGTTAGATTTAAATTCAAATTGCTTGCATCCTCTGGCATTTAATATTAAGCAAAAAAAAAATTAAAATTAAAGAAATTAAAATGTTTAAAATGCTAATCACCAAAGCTGCTTGAAATTGAATGAAAGTTTGAAAATCTAGGGAAAAAGTCGAGTGGGAGTCGAAGAACATAATTCAGTTTCAGTTTTATGCATTATGCCAACATATTAAAGCTAATTTTACTCATACGCCTACAAAATTGTTGCCATGGAAACTACCAGCCATTCTTTAAATTCTTAATGGGTTTCAAAACGGTTTTGATGATGGCTTGCACAAGGCATGTGGCAAGGCAGGGGCTATGACATGGTGCTGAGTAGATAGTGAAGTAGCTACTGGGAGTGGTATTGGTGATGGTGGTGATAGTGGCCACTACTGTGTACGCACTTCCATGGGGGTAGAGAGAAAAGAAAGGGGAGTGATAAAGAAAAAACAAAACAAAAAGTCAACTAGCCCAGCAGTTGCATTTGCTTTTGGACAACAGAACAGCAAGGGTAGGGGAGTGAGGGAAGTGGAGTGAGGGGGAAAAAAAGTGAGGATTGTGCTAGTAAGCAGATAAAAAAGGAAAAGAAAAAAAAAAGGAAAAAAAGAAAAATAATTAACAATTAAAACAGATTGGTTATTTTTTAAAATAACAAACAAAAAAACTAATTATATACAAAACAACAGGTGACTTTTCACCTATTCCACTTCTTAGAAAGAAAAAAATTAAAATTAGTGAAATAGATCACTAATTAGGACTGAGCCTATTCTAGTAGTGACCACACAAAGCGAAGTTTAACAGGTTTGAATTCAGAGTTTTCCTTCTCCTAGACTGGTTGCCTAACCAAAGTTAAAGAGCCCGGTCCGCCCTACTATTTACCCATAGCTGGAGGGAGAGTAGTTGGATCCATACTTTTCCCAAGGGTATTAGTGCTATGCGAACTGTAGCTTTGTCCATTTCCTACGACTCTAAACATTACACCACAGCCTCCAACTATCACAATCAGGAGAAATCCTTTTTTCTACTTTTTTTTGGCTCTATGTAACCAACCAACTTAATGGAATCATTAAAAGACTTTAACAGCATTAAAAGTTTTCATACCCCATCCTCAAAAAAAAAAAAAAAAAAAAAAAAAAAATCAACTCTATGAATGAAAAAAGTAGTGAGCTATGATAGTCAAAAGAGAAGTGAACCTTCCAATTTCATCTTGGTTTGGTTTGTTTGTTTAATGGCATATCAACCTCGGCGGGTCATTTAATGCCGACAAAGTTTGGTAACAAATTCATTCTTAATGGATAGTCAATTTTTTTATAAACACATTTATCTATTTAACCCATAGATAGGAAACTTCATCTCGGAAAGAATAACTCATTTTTGCAAATTTCCCAGTGAATTTCCAAACATTATTCCAATTATCTTTTATTTCCATTATCTTATATATTTTTCTAAAAAAAAAAAAAAAATTTTTCAATTCATTATTTAAAAAAGAAAAAAAAAAGCTTGAACTATTCTTTAATCAGTAAGAGAATTCTCCTAAAGTAAAAACCGACAAAAAGAAAGAAAAAGGCAGAAAATATGCATGAGTTGTTAATCAAGAAAAGTAATCAAATTTTGAGCAAGATTTGCCTGGGAAAATTTTCTGTCATAAATCTTGCTTGTTCGTTTAATTATCGTATGTTTTCTAATGCAGATGATGAGTGCCTCCTACAGGCCCAGGAGTTTGACTGCAGCCGCCCACAAAGCTAACATTAACAATTTCCAGCTTACAAACATTAAATCAAGCCAGTGAACAACAAAACATAACCGGATGGTGGTGCAAAAAAAACGAAATTTTCACATATAAATTGATTTCACTTAGCCATTAATTTTAAATTATAAGTCTGACAGTAATAAATTTAATAAAACTTTGACATGTATAATTTCATGGCAAGATATAAAAGTTCTGCTCTTGCCAAGAAAGAAAGAAAGAATAAAAAGGGAGAAAGAAAAGAAAGAAAGAAAGAAGAAGTAGAAGCTAAGAAAGTAAGGCACAAGGCAGAAGAAAAGAGAGAGAGAGAGAGAGAGAAAAAAGAGAAAAAGATCTTTGACAAAGAAAAATGCTTACAGATTATGATATACAGAATTTATCTAAACCTATCCTTACAATTGTATCCAGTCTACTTATAAATATAGTAAGGTAAAATAAAGTCGTCAGGGCGGCCTAAAGTCGGTATCAGCCAGACAGTGAGAGTGTCTATCCCTTTTCACTTGCGCTAGACCAAGGAGATAGATATTTGCGTCTGAGGTGGAGCGCCACACCTACCATCAGCTCCTTACTTTACTGCACAGATCCCTGTGATACTTATATACTAAGCTGGCGAGAGCTGGAATCGAACCAGGAACTTTGTGGTTCCTAGTTGGACACTCTACCGACTGAACTAAACTGGCCCTTAAAATTTCTGCTCTTGTCAAGAAAGAAAAAGAATAAAAATGGAGAAAGAAGAAAGAAAGAAAGAGGAAGTAGAAGCTGAGAAAGTAAGCACAAGGCAGAAGAAAAGAGAGATTTTCTACAAAGAAAAATACCTACAGATTATGATATACAGAATCTATCTAAATTCATCCTAAATGTATTTGCATGGCACAAGTTTTATTTAGTCCACTTATAAATATAAAGATATAAAAGTTCTACTCTTGTCAAGGGAGAAGAAAGAAAGAGGAATTAGAAGCTAAGAAAGGAAGGCACAAGCCAAAAGAAAAGAGAGAAAGAGAGAAAAAGATCTTCAAAGAAAAAATGCCTACACATTATGATATACAGAATCTATCTATGTGTAATGGAAGCGGGTTAGAGCCATAAGAAATAGACTCGTCGACCAGAGTTCAAATCCTGGACAAAGCCACAGTTCACATAGTGCTAATACCCTTGGGAAATGTATGAATCCAACTATTCACTCTCCAGCTATGGGTAAATAGTAGAGCAAACTTGGCTCTTTAACCTTGGTTAGGCAACCAATCTAGGAGAAGGAAAGCTGAATTCAAATGCGGTCATTACTAGAATAGGCCAGTCCTACTTAGTGATGTATTTCAATTTAAAAAAAAAAATGAATTTTAAAAATCTATCTAAACTCATCTTTAATGTGTTTGCATGGTACAAATTTGATCCAGTCCACATAAATATAAAAATATAAAAGTTCTGCTCTTGCTAAGGGAGAAGAAAGAAAGAAAGAAAGATGAAGTAGAAGCTAAGAAAGTAAGGCACAAGGCAGAAGAAAAAAGAGAGAGAAAGACAGAAAAAGATGTTCTTCAAAGAAAAATGCCTACACATTATGATATACAGAATTTATCTAAACTCATCTTTAATGTGTTTGCATGGTACAAATTTTCTCCAGTCCACTTATAAATCATACTTGACAAGTTCTCAGTTACTAATCAACATCGCCCTCATACATTTAAGCAGAGAGAAGATTTGGCTTTTTCATTTGTTCTTAATGTTTGATTATTTTCTTATTTTTTAATTTCAGAGCAATGATTGGGATATAAAGAAAGGAACAAAATAATAAAAAAAGAACAAAAAGATGTAGAAGCAAAATTAAAATAAGCAAAAAATTAATTACAAAATCCTCGAATAAAAGATGAAAAATGTAGCACTTTTTCTTCATTTTTCAGAATTGAAAAAGCAATTTAAGTTGTGGAGCAAACTAATAATTCTCTTTCCCTGATTCCAGCAAGAATTAAATTAATTTACAACTGTCGATGCCTGCAGAAGTGGAAGACTTGCAAAAGGATAAAAATAAATAATATGAAACAAAATTTAAAAAAAAAAAAAAAGGAAAGAAAAGAAAAACTAAAACAAAGTTTAAAAAAAAAAAAAAAAAGCATCAATTTTGAAATCTGAAAGCTAAAATGAAATAATAAAAATGAAGATCAAAATTTTAAAAAATCAAATAAGTAAAGAAGAAAGAGGAAAACAGTGAATATAAAACAAAATAAAGCCATGAATGATATATTGCTGCCCGTAAAGATGATTTAATTTTAACTGCTGCATGAAAATCTATTTTCTATGCAGTTTCTTAGCATCCAAACGTGTTCAGACATATATTGAAAATTCAAGACAGTGAGAGCAACACTTTTGCTTCTTTAAAAATTAAATATAAAATTAAAAAGAGAGAAAAAAAAACTATGTACAGAAAAATGGGAAATGGAAAGAGAAATGCTAAATCTGTGAATAGCATGAAAAACATTGATATCTGCTATTGCTATAGCTTAGAGAGAAGTAATTTAGCATAATTTGCTCAGCAGTCCAGCTTGATACTGTTAGCATTCATAAAACAGGTGATTTTAATGCCTATCAGCAGTATACAATATGAACCTAGGGATTATTCAGGCACAATTTTCATTAAATATGATAATCAATGTAGAGTGTAGAGGGAAAAAAGAAAATAAATATTATAATAAAAGTACTTTAAATAGATACTGAAAATATGAAACCTATAAGGGAGGGATAGGAAGGGAGGGGGGGGGTTTGAGAGAGATTTTAAATTTTAATTTACTTCTCCTCCTCCTTCTCCTCTTCCTCCTTCTGCTCAAGATGCTGCTTCTTGCATTAACAGTATGAAGTATACACTTTGAAAATGGGGGACATGCAAAAATGTACAGAGGCAAAATGAAGGGTTTTATTTGTGTAAATACATAACGACTTGCCAAGGTGAGATAAAGAGTAAAATAATTGAAAAAAATTTTAAAAATAAAAATGGGAAGGAGGAAGAAAGAGAGGCAAAAGGAATGTGAAAAATAAAGTCTATATCTTGCTAGAGAGAAAAAAATATAATGAGTATTTTAATTAAAAAAATAAATCATATTCAAATCTGATTGCTTATCTACACGACCAAGTCTTTCATTCAACTCCACACATACATACATATATTAAAACAAGCATATTCATATTTCATTAAAAAGAAAAACACATATAGAAAAGAGATGAAAAACATTTTTAAATTAATCAATGAAACTACATAAAAATATGGAATCTATAGCAATAAATTGTGCCATCAATTCATAGTTAGAAAAACATGGACACATTTTTCAAGTCAAATCCTGAAGGAGCCTGAGAAAATTTAATGAGCAAAAATTAAGAAATAATATTGCAAGGAAGAGTTTAAGCTTCAAGGATTTTGAAATCCTTACACCATAGAAAATACTGGATACATGAGGATAGGTGAAGGCTGGAACGTGGCTGTTGGGGTGTTGATGGAAATGAACGAAAGAAAAGGAGGAAGAAAAAAAAAAGAAGCTGAGAAAAAAATTCAAATATGGCAATCATAAAATTGAAAGAGAAAACTATAAAATAAGAAGAAAAAAAAGTTAACCGTAAAGCAAATGAAGAAAAAAAAAATTGAAGAATAAAAGAAAATTCAAAGAAGCTAATAAAGAAGAAAATAAAAGTAGAAGTGAATAAACGAAAATCGAATAAACGTGAAAAAGTGTGAATGGCTAAAACAAGCTAAGAAGACATGTACAGAAAAAGAAAGATGGTGGATGTGTTGGCACTAAAAGAAAATGCTTACAACAATGTGGAGATAGAAAACAGATAATCAAGCAGATACACACTTGTCGAGATAATTACACAGAAAAGGAATTGCTTATGAGGTGGATGAGAACACCTCAGAAGAAATTCAATGATCGTTCCAAGTTAAAGGACAAGAATAGCACACTTACACACACACACTCTCTCTCTTTCTTTCTTACTCTCTCTCTCTCTCAGATGCCATAAAAACAATTTAAGATTTT
The DNA here is from genome assembly GCA_023376005.1 of Doryteuthis pealeii. Taxonomy (NCBI): domain Eukaryota; kingdom Metazoa; phylum Mollusca; class Cephalopoda; order Myopsida; family Loliginidae; genus Doryteuthis; species Doryteuthis pealeii. The sequence goes on from CM042173.1 coordinate 63,139,290, forward strand.
ATTTCCTTTTTTTTCTCTTCTGCCAATCTGAAATAGCAAAATAGATTTTTAAGCTTCAGTCCTTTGGCTCTAATGTGGTTATTTATAAAACAGCATAGATTTTTAAAATTATGCAAATGTGCTGACCACAGTAAACACAAGGGAAAAAGATGCTGCTAGGATATAGACAAACAGTCTAACTCTAACAATCAAATCAGCCATTGTTGATTAAAGGCAGGGGGAAAATTTCTAGCAGATGGACCAACCCATTAACCTAAAACACTTCCTTAAAGTCGTCATATCCAATATCCAAGTCAAAAGAAGAACTAACAAGGCTTTCACGTGAATCAACCTTAATTCCAAAATGTACCAAAAAACAACCATTCCCATTTAGTTTGAAACCCTGATAAATTAATCTATTAAAGTCAAAGATTGATGAATACATGATTGATTGATTTTAATGGCTTGTCAACCCATCCAGGGTTATTTTATGTCATGCGGTAGTTTGTGAGGGATGGTAAAATTTATTGTTTGTTGCTAAGTGGATTGGAAATCACTTTAAGGGATAAGTTTGTTATAAATGATACTTTGGTAGAAAGTTTTTTTTAAACACAATTTTTTCTATTTAACCCATAGATGGGACTCTAACAGGTCCTCATCTAAATTGCAGGTTCAATCCTGGTCAAGGGCGACAATAACATAGAATAATAATTAACACAGCTTAACACTTGTACCCAGTCATGGTTAATGGAATGAGAACAGTATATCCCCGTGGATTGAATAAAGGGCTTGGTTCAAAGTTCTGTGATGTCTCCTGATTATAACAAAGTTCCCAAGTTTGAAAAGAAGGTTCCAAGTTTGAAGAAAAGGTTCCCAAGTTCAAAGAAAGGTTTGAGCAGGTTCAAGTCCAACAAGAAATACCGAAGACAGCCAGAGGGCACATCGACCGAAATGTTGTACAGATAACAATGAAGATGAGAACAATAGTCTGAATAATCCAAGTAATCCAAATTATCAAGCCTCATCTCAAAAATTCAAAGAAATTTTAGTTTTCATCCTTCTCCAACCAATCCATTTCCATTGTGTCGTTCAATTTCAAGGTGAATAGATATTGCCCTTTTTATTGAATCTTTTGAAAGATATTGACAGATAAAGTTAGTAATGAAGCACAATTCTAAAGGTCTAAGAAAATGTTTGCAAAACAGAAAGTGAAATCAAAAAATGAAAGTGAAATCAGAATGTGTTCCATGAATATGTCCTTGGTGTCTTTGTTCAATAAAATACCTCTATACAGACATGAACACACATATTATCCAAATAAAATGAAGGTTTCTTTTCTTGATGTCATCAGGTAAAAAAAAAATGAAGTATACACATTGATATTTTGATATAACAGGCACAGGAGGCAATATCAATTTACAGCAAGAAGAGAAGAAAATGGTGACAATATTGAGGTATGAGGAAATAACTCCATTGCAGAGTGGGTCTATCTTCTTCAAGATTTTTTTTCATTTGCATCTACATGACTCAAAAGTTATTCTAAATTGGTTAATGGTAGAGGAAACTACAGAAATCTAAATTGGATTGCCTCGCAAATCTAACAAGTTCACTTGTTAGAGAATTAAATTAATGGAAAGTTATACCTTTCTGATAAATTTGTAGAGTATTTAGCCATAATTCTGATGAAATTTTCCAAAATCTTTCGACCACAACAGTTGGAATGTTAATTTCATAGTTTTAAGACATTCTACAAGAGTTTTTTTTTTTTTTTTTTTTTTGGGGGGGGGGGTTTAGCTCAGTCAGTAGAGCGATCGGCTAGAAACCACAAGGTTCCTAGTTCGATACTGGCCTCTCGCTAACTCAGCGTATTAGTAGCACAGGGATCTGTGCTGTAAAATAAGGAGCTGATACTAGGTGTGGCGCTCCACCTCAGACGCTAAAATAATCTCCTTGGTCTAGCGCAAGTGAAAAGGGGATAGACTCCCATGTTGATTGGCTTATACTGACTTTAGGCCGCCCTGACGACTACAAGAGTTTTAAGGTTTTTTTTTTACTTGCATCAAAACATAGTGAAAACAGGTTGATTTTGACTCGATTTTGACGTAAACAAACTTTTTTCCTAATTTTACCAAAATTTTCAAAGTTCCAAATTATCAGGCATTATTAGACCTGTTAGAGGCTTGCTAAAAATATCAAATTCAATGTTATTTTATTAATTTTCAATGTTGCTACACACGTTTTTTTTGTTTTTTTTATAAGCACACTTGCATGTAAATAAAGCTTTCAAAGTGTGATTTCTAAAATTTTCCTGAATCTTTTGACCATACCACCTATCAGGTATTGTATAACAGCATGGAGCCTTGCTAGAAACAACAGTTAGAATGTTAATTTCATAGTTTTAAGGCATTCTACAAGAATTTTTATGTTTTTTTTTAACTTTTATCAAAACAGTGAAAACAGGTTGATTTTGACTTGATTTTGATGTAAACAAATTATTTTCTGATAAATTTGTAGAGTATTTAGCCACAATTCTGATGGAAATTTAAAAAAGAAAGAATTGAGAGGGATTTCACAGATTGGTGTACAATAAGGTAGGTTGATTTTTCACTTTAAAAAAAAAAATCTAATTCTCTCAAATAGCGAAACTTGTGTGTTGGTATAATGAGTACTGATACCAAAAACTAGATCCCTTACTTGCACCATTGTTTGAGGAAATAGCATCAAAGATAATTTACTAAAATGCACCAAAAATCCTCATTTTCACAACATTTAGCCTAAAATTTGGTAAGAAAATTTAGCAGTTTTATTATTCAACAGAAAATCTTGTAATTTTAAATGAAACGGATAAAATATAACTAGAATTCAAATTGAAAATATACCTCCCATCACAACCAACACCTCCGATATCCTGCTTTTTACCTAATAATTAAGCTGTAACAGTGATAACATTTTTAAAGATTGAAATCTATTTCCTCAAATGAAGGTAACATTTTGAAGACAAATATTTTATGTGGTAATTCTTTATGTTAATTTACAACTTTCACCACATGGGAGACATTACAGTTCGAAAATCGACCTACCCTAGTGTACAACTAATTCTGTAAAAGTGAAACCTGTTTTTTTGTCTAAATTTCTGAGATGAGAAGATATCTTGTATCATTTGGATTATTCGGACTATTGTCCTCATCTTTATTGTTATCTATACAACATAAAATTGGACACAAGGCATAGTGGATATAGGTGTTGGGTTAAACAGTTCTAAGTGACAGTTATCTCTAAGATGCAGGTTCAATACTGGTCAAAGGTGACAGTAATATAGAATAATAATTTGCATAGCTTAACACTTGTACTCAGTCATGGTTAGCAGAATGAGAACAGTCTACCCACTGAATAAAGGGTTAGGTTCAAAGATCCCAATTATGACAAGAAGGTTCCGAAGAGAAGATCCCCGAGTTTGAGGAGAAGATTCCCAAGTTCAACAAGAAATACTTGAAGAAGGCCAGAGCGCACATCGGCCGAAACGTTGTACAGATAACAAAGATGAGGACAATAGTCCGAATAATCTAAATGATACAAATTATCAGGCCTCATTTCAAAAATTCAGAGAAATAGAGAAGATGTCTGATGATTGATTTCAATCAATTTTCTCATCTGTGATATCATCCAGTCCTCTCTCAGCTTATCTGTTGCATTTAGTAACCTTTGAAAAAAAAAAGTTTAACAAAATCTTTTATTCAAATATATATATATTTTTAATTGAAATAGATCACTAAGTAGGCCTGAGTCTATTCTAGTAGTGACCAGGTTTGAATTCAGAGTTTTTCTTCTCATAGACTGGTTGCCTAACCAAGGTTAAAGAGCCCAGTCTGCCCTACTATTTACCCATAGCTGGAGGGAGAATAGTTGATTCATAGCTTTCCCAAGGGTATTAGCGCTATGTGAACTCTGGCTTTGCCCAGGAATTGAACTCTGGTCGATGAGTCCATTTACTGCGACTCTAACCAGTACACCACCACACTTCCCAACTTAGGTGAGAATTTTGTTTTCAGCCTATGTTTATTGCAACAACTTTTCCATTTTAGAAATTTTCAGAACTTTTCCTAGTGCCGCTGCCCTGCCAATCCATTGAACCAGTTAATATTTCTACATTACCTGACCCAGAGATTGAACTCACAAGAGAATAAACTTTACCAGTATTTTTTAAAATTAACATATATAAAGAGTAGTTAATCAAGATATATATATAGAGAGGGGGAAAGTGACAAGCAGAATGTGAAATAAGAGACGGGTGAGTTTTTGATTTAATTGCAAATTATGACTAATTAGAACCAAATAAAATAGAATTTTTTCAAACATAACTTAATCCCAAAACTAAGGAATATTTTGGGATGTATTTTGTGTGATTAAACTAAATAGGAAAAAAGCCTTTAGCATATAATCATTGATTCATTCAGTTTTAGTATAATAATAGAAATTTAAAAATTGTATCAAAATGTTTAAAATGTATCAAAAATAAATTACATGTGTAATATTATTTTGCTCTTTTTACTGATGCTCATCATATTACTACTTTTCGACTAAGACAAAAATTTGATCTTAAATAATCAATTTAATTCATTTTTAAAATGAAAAGCAGACAACAAATTGGGTATGCCTAGTGTTTAGATATAGTTATTTACTAAGCTTACCTTAGATGGGGCACAAGGCCAGAAATATGCTGCACCCAATGAGAATCAAACTCACTAACAATGGTCTACTAATCTAGTTAACCATTACATCACATGGGGTGTCCATATTGTTTAGTTATAACTCCACTGTCAAGTTCTCTGTGTTTTATTCTTTGAAATTCTCACACTAATTTGACATTTAATCCAGATACAGATATACACTTGTCAAGTTCATTTTCTATAAGAAAAAGTATCGAATTTTATGCGATACATGCGTTGTAAGTGCCTTCAAGTAAAAATTTAATATATACTTTATTCAGCAACGTTTCTAAATAAACAAACATCCAAAAATCTTATTCACTTCGCCGAAGGGCATTCGGTGTGTTTGTTGTTATTATTCTCTGAATAACACCCTCTTACCTATTATGGTAGAGGCGTGTAGTATCACTTGACAAGCTTAATTTCGCTAGGATGGTCAGCTGTGTACTGTGGCCGAGGCGATAAAAGTGTTTCACTAGTGTTTCACTGTGTCTGCTGAAGTCCCGGTTTCGATTTCTGTCGGAGGAAATCGTTAGTATATACCGCTGATGAGACTTAATAAAGTCGAAACAGTCTGTACGGTATTCTACACATCGAGCCATCCTTTGCTGGGATTACACTTGTCAAGTTCATTTTCTATAAGAAAAGTATCGAATTTTATGCGATACATGCGTTGTAAGTGCCTTCAAGTAAAAATTTAATATATAATTATATATATTATATATATATATATATCCTCCTTAAGGAACTTGATTGTGATCTATCCAAGAAATGATACTTGTTACCACAAAATTATTATTGTAAAATGATTTTCAAAGCCAAAGATTTATTTTTTCAAGTAGCTAGCCAAGTACTTGTGAAATTTATGACATTTCCATGGTTGCTAATATATAATTTCATTTTTCGTAAATATTCTAGGATGGGGGATCAGTTTTTATTGCTATTGTTGGATTTAGTGGAATGCTCCTGTGTCAGGGGACAGGAAGTTGAATGATTAACCCTCTTAATGGGTTAGAAGGATTCCTTGATTCCAACCTGAGAAAGAACCTCTTAGCTCAAGGCTCCTGATGCCAATCGTTAAGGGACTATAGACCAAACCCCCTCAGTGAGGGAGCATAAACCTCTAAGAACCTAAGAAGTAGCACCCTCCTCCCCCCCCAGTATAGTCCCACTGGAAGTGCCCATGAACAAAGACAATCATTGGGATAGAACAAGCTTTGGGAGGCAGATTAAATGGCCTAAGCACTTCCAAACTGTGTGACTAATTAGGATTTATTTTTTTGATTTACCTCCATATTTGTTTTGTTTTTTTGTTTTTCAGATACTAAGTATTTTGGAGGGAGTATTGTTGGGTTTAGTGGAATGCTCCAGTGTGAGGGGACAGGAAGTTGAATGATTAACCCCCTTAACAGGTTAGAAGGATTCAGTGATTCCAAACTGGATTAGGCTACTGAAAGGACCTCTTAGCTCAAGGCTCCTGATGCCAGCCGTTAAGGGAACTATAGACAAACCCCCGCAGTGAGGGAACATAAACCTCTAAGAACTTTTAGAGAAGACACCCCTCAGTAAGGGAGAATTAGAACTGTGAGTACAACTTGGTACTTTTGTACAACATTGTTTTTTATGTTACATGTAATAAACATGGTAACTTGTATATATTTACCAACCCCTCCGCATAAGCAGGATGTGATGCAAGGTCAATTTCTTACGCAGAGTTTAACAGGTTTGAATTCAGAGTTTTTCTTTTCCTAGACTGGTTACCTAGATATGGTTAAAGATCCCAATCTGCTCTACTATTTGCCCATAGTTGGAGGGAGAGTAGTTGGATGCATACCTTTCCCAAGGGTATTAGCACTATGTGAAATGCAAACAGCTTGGTCCAGGACTTGAACTCTAGTTGCCGAGTCCATTTCCTATGACTCTAACCATTACACCACACACCTACAACATGGTAACTTGTATGTGTGCCTTCACCTTATAATTTCATTTGTGTACCTCATTAATTCTGTTAGGGGCTCGCCAAGGTACTGAGCCTGGTATATCCAATCTAACACTATTTTTAAATAAACATTTAAGAAATTAAAGCCTAGTCATGTACCTGCTAGATTTTGGTTATGTTTCCCTTACCCTAATGCAGTAAAGAAGCTCACTTCCTGTAAATACAAAGAGATATAAAGCTGTCCACAAAGTGAGCTTCTTTCTCATTAATCTTATCAAGGGAAGACAATGAGCAAATAACACTTTTCAATATTTCATATCATTTTTATAATACAATATTTCAAAAAAAAAAAAAAAAAAAAAAAATTCTTTTTTCGAACACTTCAAAATTCTCTGTATTTTGACCGTAGCGGTCAAAATACAGAGAATTTTGAAGTGTTCGAAAAAAGAATTTTTTTTTTTTTTTTCCCCCCTAAACACCAAACATTTTACTCTGATGAAGGCCGTTATTCTTTGTATGCTTAAAGATTTTGTTTTCAATTATTATTATTTTATTTTATATTTAAAATAATAATAAATAGAATACATGTGTACACGAACAATCTTCTGGCTGAAACACATGTTAGTAAATCCATTTTATCCATTCAGCATTTTCTTTCCTTTGTTTATTTTTCCTTTCAACATATATATATCTTTGAAGATATTTTTTGTTCCCCCTTTCAATATAACTATGTAACTAAATCTGTGAACAAAACTCCCTTGGGATAGAGCAATGGTCAGCAAATGAATCACACAAACCATTACTTTTATAGATAAGTACACTGACTATTCAACACATTTAGTTGGATCCTCTATGAAAGTAAGTCGTCGGGGTGGCCTCATGTCAGTATCAGCCAGACAGCGAGGGAGTCTATCCTCTTTTCACTAGCGCTAGACCAAGGAGAACATTTTTGCATCTGAGGTGGAGTGCCACACCTACCATCAGCTCCTCACTTTACCGCACAGATCCCTGTGCTACTCATACGTTGAGTTGGCGAGGGCCGGTATTAAACCAGGAACCTTGTGATTCCTAACCGAACGCTATACCGACTGAGCTAAATACTTATAAAACTATGGGTAGATAAGCAAATAAGTGGTTGGTTGGTTGGTTGGATTTTACAGCAGGTCAACCCATTGGGTATTTCATGCTGAAGACATTTTTGTTTTATTCATTCTTGATGGGTACTCATTTTTTTTTAAAACTCATGTTTTTCTATTTAACCAATAGATGGGATCCTAACAAGTACTACCACTACGGGTCAGAGTGGACCTGGTGATGAAGGAGTACTCCATACCCACCAGAGATCCATAATTGGAATCTCACTATCAGATAGAGTTTAACATCATACCCAGGACATACAAACCCTCAGCCACCGTTTTCTAGCACATATATGATAAAAAGGGTTGGGGGGTTTTTCATTAGGGCAATAGGTGTCGGACAATCATACAGGTAGTAGGAATTGACGTGACCAACCGATTGATTGGAGGGGCAAGTAAGTGGTAAAAATAAAGAAATAAAAAATGATATATGTATAAAAAGACAAATTAGAATAAAAATAAACCAACTATGTAGATTATATTCTTTACTTTCCCAAATTGCAATGTTTCATTTAGTTAATTTTTATTCCTTCATTGTCTTTAAACATTAGAAGGATTGGGGATTGTAGAATAATCATACTAGTTCCAGTTACCATCGAATTGGTAAGACAAGGCAGCAAGCAATCGTAACTTAATACGAACCTGATTTGCTGCAAAGACTACTGCAAAATGACAGGTTATTTATGAAACCTCAGAACATCATAGAAACCAAGCAGGACTCAAGGAATGGAATCACCCAAATGCATGAGTGGACTATTCTGAATTCCCATAAGTACCAGTTGTCTTGACACTGGTTCAGTTGTACTTGGCCAGTTGCTGTTGTTCAAACCAATAGTAGACTGACTGACTGACTGACTTCAATAGGGATCATTAATTTTGTCCAAAATTATTTGATAAAAACTTGCCTTGCAATTCTAGTTATAGATATGGCAGTATTTATATATATATATATATAATATATATATATATATATATATATATATATAAAATGAGTTATTTTTAAAAAAATAAGTTCGTTTTTTATCCAAAGTAAACTCAGTTGCTGATCAATTCTAAAAAAAACTTTTCCAATATTAAAAAACAATGGAATTACATAGCCTGGGCGGGTTTATATGGAGGATAAGTTGTTGCCCAAGTAGCAGATCCTCCCTCTCCACATTGCCGCTGTGGTCCAAAGGCAAGGTAGAAAAACCTATTCAGTTTGGCAACGATAGTGTCGCAGGAGTTGCTAGATAGCGCTGAGTTCAGCATCACACCACCTTAGGGACTCCAGCTCCGGATTTGATTTGAGGTTTACTCCCCTAGCCTATCCTATCTTCAAAATCAAATATTTGAATTTAAATAATTTCTTCCAAAATGCTTTTCTCACTCTCTCAAAACATACATGTAGATTAGAAATATATTCAGATGAACCACTTTAGATTTTCTAATAATATTTTTGTTTTTTTAAGTCATCATCAGGTTGTGCTGTCAGCACAGATTCCCATGTCTCTTTCTCACCAACTGTCCCTATCAGTCATATCCTCTAGTACATCTTCTAGCATCCAGAATTTGCACAGAGCTGATTGATGTAGGGTTTTTTTTCTGGTCAGACCACCCTGGTGTGTCCATGTGTAGCTAACCATAGAAGAACATCACTTATGAGTTAGTCCTTGTTTCTCCAACAGCATGTCTTGTTCATCTCACTTGAATGGCTTGTGTGATAGGAGGCAAGTGGCCATATAGCTGTTTTCTTGTGGGGTGCTGCTTCCAAGACTTGTTCAAAACAGTACACATCATTGCGTAAGCTCTCATCTAACTTTTTCTCTAAGCACTGTTAAGGTCCAAGTAGTGCTGCTGTACAGTAGCACTGATATGGCTATGGCTTGGAAGAATGTTTGCTTTATCATACCACATTAAAGATGAGGATGACAGTTTGAAAAATTAAAATTAGAAACAAAGAAGTTAATCAAAGCTGTTTTAAACATAAAATAAAAAAATGGAAGTTTCCCTATTTTAAGTTCTTGTTGTGACCTAACAAAGGTTACTAAAATAACTAAACGGAGGTTGGAAATGAAATGGAATCTTTATACCATTAACAAAATACAATACTTGCCAGTGGCATGAAGAAGGTAAACCCCTGCTAGTGGTATAAGACTACTCAGTCAGCATAATACTCCCATATTTATGAGGATTGGGACATACCTATTAGTGTTCATAGTTAGGTATATAACAGTTCCAAACTTAAAAGAATTTCAATGGCAAAATTTAATCTAGCCAACCAAAAGAGGGCGTAATGAGTGATAGGCTGACAACCCCAAATAAGGACAAGATGATGTTACAGCTGTGACTTCTGGCAAATCATATACCACCAAAGTCAAAGTTGAAACTTTGTAACATAAAAGAGACAAAAAAAGTGATCAATCAACTAGTAACACACATCTTAAAATAACGTTACTATTAATGGTCATAGGTAGGGTATATATGGAAAATGGCCGCATCACAAAAGATCTTTTGTATGGCGAATTAGTAAATGGCTCCCGATTGGTTGGTAGACCACGCCTACGATTTAAAGATGTCTGCAGGAGAGCTATGAGGATATGCCATATTGACACAAACACGTGGGAGGTAGATGCAAAAAATAGAGCGGTTTGGTGCCTCAACGTTAAGCAAGGCACGAAGAGGGGTGAGGCAGAAAGAAGAGTAGCCTCAACAGCAAAGAGAGACAGAAAGAGAGAGAAAAGCCAGCAGCCTCAGAAAGCAACACAGTTTGTATGCATTCAGTGCATCAAAGACTGTCACTTAAGAATTCGCCTGCAGAGCCACTTGCGCAGTTGCAGATAATTTTTTTTTTGGGACACTATGCCATCATTCTTAGGGGACAGAAAGGATCCAATAATAACAATAAAGGGTATATAACATTTCCAAACCTAAAAGGATTTTCAATGGTAAAATTTAATCTAGCCAACCAAAAGAGGGTGTAATGAGACATTGGCCGACAATCCCAAATAAGGACAAGACGTTGTTACAGATGTGACACACATCTTAAATTAATGTTACTATTAATATTTATAGGTAGGGTATATAACAGTTACAAACCTAAAATAATTTCAATGGTAAAATTTAGTCTAGCCAATCAAGAGAGAGCATAATGAGTAATCGATTGACAACCCAAAAGGGGACAAGATGTTATTACAGATGTGACTTCTAGCAAATCATATACCACCAAAATCAAAGTTGAATCTTTGTAACATAAAAAAGCCAAAAAAATAAAAGGGGTTGAGGAATCTATTAGTGACACACATCTTAAATTAATTTTACGTCCAATACTTCAGCCCCTACCTTTATCATTATTCTCATCTTTTTATTTTTCTCCAATGAAGGTGAACTGGAGTTTCTTTTCTTTCTTTTTTTTTCTTTCTTTTTTTTTTTTAAAAGGATGTGTATGTATGCCTGTATTGTTAATTTCATTTTTTTGTTGTTTTTTGTTTGTTTTTATTGTTGTTGTTGTTGTTGTTTTTTGTTTTTTTTACTCACCTCATGCAGTGACATTGGTTTATCATTTTTCCTTTTTGAATCAAACCGCCCATAGATGGCTGCATACTTTCTCAACTCCTCCATCCTATTGGGGTCATCAGGTGACATGTTCATTATCATCTGGAGGGAAAGGACAAATAGCTAATTGCACCATGCAGATTACACGAAAATAGAGCAAGTGAAAGAACATATATACACAGACATTTCAAACATACGATTCCAGACACTCACGCATACACCTACACGTACATACACCAAAGCAACCGACGCTTACAAAGAAACTTTCAGAAAGAATGACAGAAAGACAAAAGTGAATAATAAATTGAAAAAATAAAAGGAGAGTCCCCTCAAATATTGGATGCGTTAATAAACTCTAAAAAAAAAAAAAAAAAACTTATTTTATTTACTTCATTCAATTTTTAGGAAAGAAATGAATGAACACAAACAGAAATTTCTACTATGAATAATGATTTTCTATTGATGGTGATAGAATTTGTTGGTTAAACTTCACCTCTAATTTCAGAGATTGCAAAGAATAAATCCTATCGTTAACTCTAAAGAAATTGACAAAAAGTAAGTAGAGTGTGTTATGTTGATATTTCAATAAACAAATAATATTGAAACCGGTCTACTAACTTTGCTATTAGACATATTACAAAAGTCATAATTACTAAAATAATTTATGAATACATCACATCATAAATATAAGATATACAAGGTGTGTCAAAAAAATATTAAAATTTTTTGTACTTTTTGACACACATTGTATACTAAAAAAAAAAAAATAAATAAAATTAAAAAATAAATAAATAAATAAATAAAATAAAAAAAATAACATCCCATTCATTAATTTTTTTCAGAATACAAAGTGTGTCAAAAAAGTAACAAGTTTAAAGCTGTATTTACCAAGATAGAAATGAAGAATGAATGGAACATTATTTTTTTTTTCCAGAACACAAGGTGTGTCAGAAACTACAAAAAATCTCAATACCTTTTTGACACACCTTGTGACTAATTATAGCTTCATCGTTTAACACATTCTTAACATCCACCAATGAATACTTAAGAGGTACCAGATAGATTTAATTCACTTTAAGAGTATAAATTTATTCTATGAAAGACTTAAAATAACTACTACTAGTTATGATCCCTAAAAGTTAACTGTGAGTAATTTAAAAATGTATATAGCGGTATTTGATATGTGGGCATGAAAGAACTTTACTGATAGAAATGTATTTGCAAGCTATTAAGGAGCATCAGATCATTTAAAGTATTTAGCACTTTATAAAAGTCTCTATATTCATAGAGTTCAAATATTTTTAAAAATCTAATTCTAGTAAGTATTGAATGAGGCCAAGGAGCAAGAAATTTTGATAATAAATTATAATGTCTATCCATAAATAATAATTACAATGCTGGTGTATACCTCTTGACAGCTGAACAGCACAGGTAGGATTGGTAGGACCAGTAAAACAGGTTCAATGCAAAAATAAAGTATACTTTTAGTTTTGCTGAAGCATTTTTTTTTTTCTAATAGTTATTCTATTTTTTTAATATAGTTCTCCATGCATTGTTGTCGCAGCAGCAGCAGCAGCAGTAGTAGTAGTAGTAGTAGTAACAACTACAACATAAGTTTGTATAGATTTCATGTTAGGTGTTATTGCATGACATAAAAACTTATCAACTTTAATGTGCAATACTTTAACTAAGAGATATATAATAACATATGTTGGAAGTGAAAAAAATAATTCCTTTTCTAATTTATATTCTGAATCACTGAGGGTTTTTTTCCTCCTCAAATATATCATTTCTTTGACAATATAGGATGTTAAATTGTGATAAATGATAAAAATTCCCCCCTGAGATAAGGTTATATACAGAAGGTAAGTAAAAGAAGAGACTCTGAAATAAATTAACAACTGTATTTTATGGCATAGATTTCACCCACTCAAGTACCATACTTATTACATTGATAATCATACATAGAAGATGATTTTAGTGCACTTTATAATGTTCTATTAAGAATTTCAGAGTGTAGAAAATTATAAGGCAAATAATGAACATTAAATAATGTTGAAAGAATATCTAATTGTAAGAAAACAAAAGAAAAATCATTTTCTTGGTGCATACTATCAACGCATTTTTAAAATATCAAAATAGGCCGGACTGTGCAAGGAAAATTACAGATTTAATAAGTTAATATCCTCAAGACCCGGACTCCAAGGAAAACTCTTTTTTTTTTTTAAAGATCAGTGAAAGATGACTAATTACGACCGAGCCTATTCTAGTAGTGACCACCCCAAGCAGATTTAACAGGTTTGAATTCAGACTTTTCCTTCTCCAAGACTGGTTGCCTAACCAAGGTTAAAGAGCCCAGTCTGTCCTACTATTTATCCATAGCTGGAGGGAGAGTAGTTGGATTCATACCTTTCCCAAGGGTATTAGTGCTATGTGAACTGTAATTGTGATTGCAATTTTGACCTTAAAGTATATAATCATTCAAACTCTGCCTTTTTCTAATGTAATTTTTAGGTAAGAAAGAAAGAAAGAAAAAAAAAAAAAAAAACAAATTATTTTCTGCAAATATATTTTTTCTTTCTGCCAAGCCCACAAAAAATGCATTAGGAAACTTTTTTTTTCTTTTTTCTCCAAGTACTTAAATAGACTAACTATATGCACTTTCAAAAATATTTTAAATAGAGTGTTACTTGCTATCATTTTTTAATACTGTATGTTTATACATTATTAAATCTAGTATCAGAATTAAATAAAGTTTGTGTTGGTGATATATCTTTTCAAGAGATTTCTTTTTTATTACAATTAGAATTAAAACAATGGTAAAAAGGGAAATACAGGACAAAGCAATTACACACAGTTTAATTCATAAATCATTCATATCAAGTTTTCAAATTGTTTTTGTATTAAAGAGAAATTAAACCGATGAAAAACTATAGTGAGAAACTTTCAAATCAGTGATTTCCAATATCAGTAAAGCCTCAACACAGACGTTCATTTGTATCTTATAATTCATAAGCATTTTTGAATCAAAAAATAAAATTTTTTAATTAATTCATAACATTTTAAATAAAAAAAATACTTTCTCTCTTTCTCACTCTTTATACATGCATATGAGTATATGTGTGTGTGCATGAACGTGTGTGAAATTTTGTGAGTTTCAAAAATTTATTTCAAAACTCATTCATGTTCTTATACTTCAATATTTTATTCTAAGACAGTTAAAACAAAGAAACAGACATTATTTCTTAGAAGAACTATGCAAACAACAGAATGTTTGGCGAACTGCTTTCGATAGTATGCAAATAAATACAACTGTTTTCTTTCCTCTTTTTTTTTCTTTTCTTTCTTCTTAAAATATAATTTCTTTTTGTCTACCTGGGTTAGAACTAAGAATCTAAATAAAAATTATCAGAAGATTGCCAAATATAATCTTTTTTTTTTAAATAATGAAAAGGACTAAAAAGAAGATTTAAAACAAAAACAAACTCAACTGATAAAAATAAATCATACGCATAAAAGGGACAAAAAAATTTGATTCTCATTTCATTTATAAAGATAAAACAATATTAAAAAATGGAAAGAAAAAGAGATGAATACAAAGACAAGATAAAAGTTTTAAATAAACTTTATTATTTAGAGTCAAATGAAGTGTATTTTTATCTTCCAAAATGATGGTTAATAGAAAGTGGGAATTCCTTGTTTTAGTTTTTCAGAGTCATAGAGAAAGAAAGTCCCTAATGTCAGATTATTTAGATATTGTTTAAACCAGCCAGATTTGACTGGAAAGCAGGAGAGAATCTGACCCAACCCAAAGTGGAAATGTTTAATGTAAAAAAAAAAATGGATGACTGATAAAAATGGATGTGTTGTGAAATTATTGTCTTTCCAATAATTGATCTTTGGTCTGTACAAAACAAAATCTTGGAAAGCCATCATTAAAATAATTATGTAGAAAATAAACACAAAAGAAAGAATATTTACAGGTTTTTTCTTTTTCTAAATTATTTTGTATAATTAAAGTTGACAAAAATAGGCTAATTAGGCAAATAAGTTAAATCTAGTGAGTTTATAATAAATCATACAAAAAAAAAAATTTTGTAGGGTCAGCCCTTTACCAACTTAAAAAATTGATGATCACTGAAAAATATTTAACCAATCTAAAGAAATATCTTTCCAATGACTAGACAATACAGAAAGAGAGAATAGAACTGAATGCTAATGCATTTTAAATTTACACAATGTATGCAAAAGATAAAGATAGCTGGTTAAAAATAAAGAAGGCTTGTAGGTTGTAATATAAAAGGAAGAAAAATTTAACTAGAGATTAAGCTGTTCCAAACTGGTGCTGTAAATCTATTGCCAATTTAAACTCCTTTGTATACTAATATTTTACGAAAGATGGAATCCTGAAACTTTGTTGGGTTTCGTTTTTAATCCTATTTTAACCACCAATGCAGTTTTTAATGATCATATTTTAAAAATGCTAAATGAATAAATGGTTATTAAAAAAAAAATGGTATAATACGTCTCCTGATGACACTTAGAAAATATACTAAACAATTTTTTTTTAAATAAAAAGAAGATTTAGTTGAGTAACGACCTCCAGTCATCTTTTGTTTTTAAATACAAAGTTTTGACTTGCTTATTCTTTGAGCCTCACCAAGTAGCAGGATATGGAACCCAGTTGTAAATAAAGGTTGTAAAAAGGCAAATCAACTCAACTCAACTCCATATAATGCCACCTGAAAATGATCAAAGATTGCCAAATGAAATATTATGAAGTAAATACACACAAAAGTGAGTGTAGATAGTTAAAAATCGAAGGATTCAGAATGACGGTCTTTAAAAACTTAATTAGAATATAAAAAGTATAGAAAAAAAAGAAAAAAAGAAATTTTTTAAAAAGAAAAAAAAAATGTTCAGAATACGAAGAGATGTCTGTCACTGATAATGACATGAAAAACTCAAAAAAGTTTTTCAAAGATCTTGTTTTGTTTTCCCAATTATTGAATATAATTAAAAAAGATATTCCCTAGGTTATTATAAATGCTGATATAGCTAAGCATTAAATGGTCAGGAGTTTATTCAAAGATCTTTTATTACAAAATTTCAATTAGTATATTTTCTAATGGTGTCATCACTAACTTATTTCACACACTATTTAAGTTTAGAGAAAATCTCTGCACAGCCATATTGAATGTGAAAAAAGGGTCATTTGTCACATCAGTGAAATTACTAATGAAAACCAATCAAGATATATCTGAATGCCCAGTGTTGTATATCAAATAAACATTATATGAAGAAAAAAAAATCCAGTTTGACTGGAATTATCTTAAAATATTACAAAGATATAAAATAAAGATCTTAATATAATGAAGAATAAAAGTGAAGAGAGAGGAGAGCAAGAAGTTCATTGGAAATCATTTCACTCTCAATTGCTAATTTTATATTTTTGAAGCAATGGATCTTTTGAGAGGTCATTAATAAGGTCACAATTGAAATTCTAGCAAATAATCAAAGAATTATGAAAGTTAGGACAAGAATAGAAAAAATCCACAAGACAACAGGCTAATAATTGTTGTCTTCTGGAGTTTTCATATTCTAATTGGTAGAATTAAATGATATACAATTAATGTTTATATACTGGGCTTATTGTGTAATGATAATGTACATTATCGTTATAATGTATACTTTTTATATTCTAATTGGTAGAATTAAATGATATACAATTAATGTTTATATACTGGGCTCTGAAATTCTGAAAATAATAAAGTTTCTATGAATTTGAAATTCATATGCACGAAAAATTACTTAGAATATTGTCATGATTGTAAAGTTGCAAATTGTCTTGTTTGTTTCAAATATTCTTATAAGATACTTTTGCATTGATTGCTTTTAAATAATATATAAGATCATTTTATAGGAGATGGATAAATGGACAAAAGTTTCAACCTATTTTGTCTTTTTTTTTTTTTTAAAGATGGATTCCAAAGACCTGACAACAAAATATTTTTCTGCTTTCAATTTAGAAATTTGGCTGGCAAATCTTTTTTTAATTCTCCATCAGGCAAACTATACAGAAGCGAGAGAAGTATTCTTGTATAAAATAATCATGAGTAGTTTTTTTTTCTTTTCTTTTTTTCTTTTAAATCCGTAGGGTGGGGAGAATTGTTTAGTTAGGAAGAAAATTTACAAATGCGTTTTAAGAACAAAAGTTTCAAAAATGTTTGATTATTTTATAGAAAGAAATCAACTAAAAGAGCAGCAATTGAAAATAAAGAATAGGAGAAACACATTGGAAACAGAATATAGAAATTATGAGGAAGGAAAAAAAAACACAAAAAAAAACACTGTTTTCCTTGTCTTTGATTATTAGGTCATTCTCAGAAATAAAAATATAAAGAACAAGTAGAGAACTAATTAATATTTATTAACAAGGGAGGCTATGTAGCAGTGAAATACACATCTCAAAGGTATAAGCATGATTTATATATATATATACATTTTCCTTGGGTTATGAATCGGCAATTAGTGAGAGGAGTAGCAATACAGAGAAGTTATTGGTAACCATTATGATGGAGGCTACAGTTTTTGTGGAGTAGAAATTAATAGACATTTTTTAATTGATTGTAATATCAACCTGTAAATGTGCCAATATTAAGTTATATTTGATGTAAAAAAATTATTAAAAAGGAAGATATTAAAAATAATGATAACAGACCACCTAGCTTAGCAGAAAATAGGTTGTATTGTTGGTATGGCTTAAAAATATTGTTTATTTAAAATTTATTTTGTTTTATTGTCCTTTTTCTTTTTTTTTTTTGGAATTGTTTTGATGTTCATTTTAATAATGATGTTCAAAAGCAATATCAGTCCCAAATTAGAGATCATCTTGATCATATACAAATTGTTTTTATAATACTAATTCATTGATATAGCATTATTCCTTTTCTTTTAATTGATCTTTTTTCTGACTATAACTGATTGAGACCTTCAGTAGGTCTTCAAGCATTCATCTTGCTGAAACTACATCCTCATTCCCACTCTGACAGATAAGTGTTATAGGAAAGATTAGTCTTTGTGTTGGAAATGAGAGCACAGAGTTTGAGGAATTTGGTAAGTGATGTTATTGCAAGGAAGCACTTGAGTCCAAGGGATTTTTTTTATATGTACAAGATACAAATTATTCAGTTCATAAGCCAAAAAGAATCCAAGCTGTCATCTGGATTGGCCAAATCTTCACTGGATCTATTGTCCAGAATTCCTTCAGTTGACGTGTTTGATTTTGGGTCAGTATAACTACAAACAAATGTAGCAATGCTTTATTAGAATGATGTAAACTCTGGAGGTATTCAGAGAAAGAGACAAAGAGACACACAAAGATCTCACTCTTTCAGTCACATGATGGGAGAGCCATTTGGCTATATTCATCTGATGACCTTAATAGGTCAAGTTGCAAATTCAGGTGTCTGCGACCCCTGACACGATTTGGTCCATGCTGTTTAAAAAACATGCTTAGTTGAAAGGGCGGGGTCTACCAGCAGAGTCGGATGCAGTCAGATATAAGTGTTATATTTTCCTTTGAATTTTGGTCGGCAGTTCTCTATCAAAGAGTTTGTTTCAAACCTGCCAATGCATTCATGAATGAAGTCTTTTTTTTTTCTTTCTTTTCTTTTTTTTCTTTTTTACACATACACACAAAAAAAAATCAGATAAATGCATCCTCGTCATTGTTAATTTCTTTTGTTTTCTTTTCATCTCCAGCATTCTTGTAGCTTGTGTTGTAAGGTAATCATCATCACTTTACAGCTTTGACGTAGGGATATTGGTGTCTGTCCCACCTAGAGCGGTGACTGATCCTGCTAGTTGGGTTTGATACAGCATGATTGGTAGAGAAGTGATGGCTTGGAAGAATAGAGGAACATTTGTTGTCGCCTGGGTGAAGCCATCTTGCTCTGGACTGGGTGCTGACTGGAGATCTTCTGGTCCTGTTGACAAAGGTAACATTGACTCCAATCAGTTCGCCTGTTAGCAGGGGAGTTAGCGAAGGAAGCTGAAGGTAAACAGTTTAAAGGCAGATGCCCAGTCAGACAATGGAATATCACTTGAGATGTATTTGCCCAGCACCTAGCTTTAGTTTCACTAACTCAATACAACAAATGGATATCTATACAATAGCTAAAATATTTAATTAGTCAATTCTTCCTCTCTCATAATTGCTCATAAGCTAGCAACACAACTATTATGTAATTAATGCAGCCCCGACCAAGATAGGTTTGGCCTGAAAAGGTCCAAGCAAAGTTTCACGCATATAAAAATACTGAACTCTGCTGCTTAGAATTGAGAATGCTAATGTCAGGTTCTTCATTTATTTACCAATCTCTCATTTTTCCAAAAAAGAGTTTCATGCAAATTCTTTTTAAAGAATTATTTATGAATGTATTATTACTTAACAAGATAAAATAAATGAAGCAAAACCATAACAATGAAGATATGGAGGACAATTCAAAGGGCCAAGTCAAGGGGCTGATTTATTGTTTATTTAGCATTCTCATTTTAGAACTTTTGGAATTCTTTCCTTAAAAACGGTTCATTTATCTTCAGGAATATTTAATTCCTAACAAGGAACCAGCAAAGTATTCTAATGCACATATTCAACCAGTCTAGAGACAGTCTGAGAGAGAAGTTAGTCACTTGACTAAAGATGGATATGCAATTAAAAAAACTAAGTACTCTAAGACATAAAACAAAACCAAATAACATCATAGAGTGAAATGCATTCTTTAAATTATTTTCTAAGTCTTTTTTAATATAACAAGAGATACTGACACTGATTTAAGTTCTAACTATGAAAATTATCACATTCAAATATTTTAGAGAAGATGAACAAATAGTGTTAGCACTGGAAGCCAGCATGACTTGAATATAGGATTATATAAGACCAAAATGTAAACAGTCTTACTTGAAATGTAGAGTATCATAAAACAAAACTGCTAATATTAGAAATTTGATGACGACATGCTTAAACTTACATGAATAGTTTTAAATTTCATTTCAGTTAATGCGGTAGTTTTAAATTTTTCTTTTACAGAAAGGAAAAGTGCTTCTTTGGAAATACACAACACATGATATATTAAATAGCTCAATATATTCTGTATATTCAGATAATAATGTTAATGTCTATACTATGATTTTAAAACCTTATTTAATATAGATATTTGAAAAATATATATATTACCAAAATGAACGTTTAAATAAATATAAGCTTATATAATGATTTCTGTGAAAATACATTCTTCACCCACTTCCTTCGGAAAATCTAATATCTAAAGTACCTAGAATTTGCTATTCAAGAATGTACTACCAAAGTAAGACTGGTAAGTCACTCCTTAAATTCTTATATTATAAACACATAATGGGTGATAAGTTAATACAAATTCACTATAGAGTTAAAAAGAGCAGAAATCTTAGAAAAAGCAAATAAGAACAGTAAAACAGATAGAAAAACAAATAAAGATATCAATAAGTTAATTTTCTCTAGTAAATAGAAATTAGTTATACAACTATATAGGAAAAGATTAATTTACTTTTAATATTTGAAGTTATCTTCTTTAAGTGCTTAGTTTCTTTGCTACTTTTAATTTTATTGTTGTGTCCATACAATTTGTTCTTCTCTTTCGTAACAAAACTCAAATAGTCAGAGGCCTTTTTTAGGATGAATAATATCTTATCAACGCATTCAATATTGAGAGTTAATAAATTCTTCCACTCATTTCTTTTTCTCTGAAGCATTTAAATAAAGCATTGAAACAACCAATGCACAAGATCATTTTGATAGTGTATGCATATATATATGTGTGTGTGTGTGTGTGTGTGTGTGTGTATGTGTGTGTGTGTACACATGTGTGTGTGTGTGTGTGTGTGTGTACACATGTGTATATGTGTTTGTGTGTGTGTGTGTGTGTGTGTGTGTGTGTGTGTGTGTGTGCATTAGGGTAGGTTGATTTTTCACTTTTGTAAAAATATCAAATTGTTCAGGGGTGGGAAAGTTGTGTGTTAGTCTACTAAATACTGATACCAATAACTAGATCTCTTACTTGCACCATTGTTGAGGAAATAGCATCAAAGATCATCTACTAAAATGCACTAAAAATCATTGTTTTTGCAAAATTTTGCCTAGAAATTGATTAGAAAATTTAGCAATTTAAAATAGAAAAAGTTGTCATTTTAAACGAAATGAATAAAATATAACTAGAATTTAAACTGAAAATATATGCCAATCACAACCTACACGTCTGATATGCTGCTTTTTGCCTAATAATTAAGCTGTAACAATGATAACACTTTAAAAGATTGAAATATATTTCCTCAAATGAAGGCAAAGTTTTGAAGAAAAATATTTTATGTGGTAGTTCTTTGTTAATTTGCAACTTTCACCACATGGGAGATGTTACAGTTCAAAAATCGACCTACCCTAATGTGTGTGTGTGTGTGTGTGTGTGTGTGTGTGTGTGTGTGTGTGTGTGTGTGTGTGTGTGTATGTGCAGAAATAATGTATAAGAGCAAGTAAGAACTGAATATTTTCATACAAAATTCCCCCACCAAAGCTCATAACCAAAAACTTTTTCCCCCTTATAAAAATGGTAAGGAATTAAGATAATTTTCTTTTCCAACAGTAAATGCTGTTAGTCCCTGGTCAATTTAAAAAGGCAGACAGGAAACTTGTTCAACAATAAAAATAGCAGAGTTTGTTTTTTTAAAATAAGTATACTAAAATATTTTGTTTATATCTATAGTTTGTGTTAAAAAAGAGTTTTAAATTTTCGACTGTAAATTGCAAGATAACTGATAGTCACCTGAATAGGAAAACTCTCCTTGCCTTGAAAATTGGTACAGTTACTCAGTTTGAAATTGGGAATTAAACTTTTCTATCAAATACACTGATGCTGATAGTTTTTTAATTTAGTGCATCCTGGGATGCACGGATTTGATTTGAATGAGTCCCTGGGAAATTTGATGGGTCCCAACTAAAGTTTCTTATTAAATTGTAGAGTTTTTATCTATGAACAACTAAAGCCGTCTAACCCCTACCTTCTAACCCATCCTGTGTAATTCATTTCCAAGAAAATATTGAAATGTATTTACAGTTAGCTGGAAATGATGGGGGGAAGAAAAGTAAACACCGGGATGCATGGATATGATTTTTCTGCATCCTTTTAGATTTTTATGCGTCAGTGACGCAGGATGTATACCTATCAGCATCTCTGAAAATGTTATTTACATTTCATTGGAATTTGTAGGGGATTTTTATCTTTTGGAAATCGTCCAGAAAATAACTATAAAAAATATTTATATTGAATCAACATTACTGTGAGATAAAAAAAAAAAATTCCCATCCCCACCAAGTAAGTATTTTTTTAAATTTTTTTAATACTTTGACTTATATTATGATATATCAAAATTCAAATGCAACACAAATTGCATTAAATATCATTAAATAATTTTAGAATTTTAACAACGGAATTCTAAGGTAAAGGAAAATGGATGAAGAAGGATTACAGAGAAGATTAGCTATCAAAAAGACAAATTAACAATATACATTAAATTTATGAAAACAAATGAAAGAAAATTAAGGGTTAAAATAACACAAACCTGTATTTCTCTGTTAATTTGTTTTTTAAGATTTAACTCTTTTGGTTCAAATCCAGGAGACTCTTTGGCAACTCTGGTAGCAGCTTCAGCAATGGCTATGATTTGACTTTCAACCAGAACTGGTGTGGGTAATGGTGATGAGGAGGAATGTTGTTTCATATTAATGTCAACTGGCTGGAATGACATCAGACAAGATGACTGGTCAGTGAACTGCAATAACAATCATGGAACAGAATTGTGAACAGATAGTTAAAAAAAAATTCACCTAATAGTTAATATATATATATATATATATATATATATATATATATGGTTAAACAACAAAGTCTTGATTTTTAACCAATATTTGGACAGATATTATTGAATAGATAAATCATTGTTTACTGCAAATAGTTTTGGTCATGATTAACTATTCAAAGGAATCCAAGAAGAATTTATCTTGGGAATAAAGTTGTTATTGTTTTTATAAGAGAACAAGTGACAAATGATACTTTTAAAAAAATAAACATTTAAAGAAAGAAAAATACAAAAAAGAATGTATAAAATGTTGACAAAAAAATGAAAATCAAATTTCATATTACATTGGTTTCTTTACCAATGTTGGTCCAGCTTTCCTTTTAAAAAAAATATTTTCAAATTTCTATTAAGCCTTCTCATATATTCAGATTTACTTTTCTAAATCTACAAGTCCACATTTAGTTTCTATCATCTAAAGCAAATCCACATAATAGGAATTAATATAAAATCAAATTATTAGATTACACCTAATAAAAAGTGTATATATATATATATATATATATATATATATATATATATATATATCATCAAATAGATGACTAACTCATTCCTTATTTCTTTAGTAGAAAATTGCTCTGTTACTTAACCAAAGTCATAACTATATATAAAGCATGAGAATGTTACTGGACTGATGATGGTCATAGGGAATCTTAGCTACTTCACACATGTACTCTTCTATTTTCATTACAAAAATATCTTAATATTTCTACTTGACAAAATTATGCAATAACATTTGAGATTATTTCATTAGAGATTTTCTTAATACTTTCCATTCAAATACTATAATAATGAATAGCACAGTTGTCATCAGTGAGTGAGAAAAATTTTATTGTTTATAGATAGATATAGTTTGTCCAAAATACCAAAATAATATAAATATAGAATTAATATGGAAAAAAATAATAACATATTGATACCCTGGTTTTCTACAAAAATATTAGTATGGACTTATTTCTATGTACCATGATACCTCCGCCAAAATAACAGGTGAGTCTAAATGAAAACCTATAAAACAGAATTTAAAAAATTTCTTTACATAATTTTCTTTTTTGTTTTTTTTTTAACTATATATTTGCATTTAGAATAAAGATTCTGTTTAAAAAAAACCAAAGATTCTTAAAATATTTTCATTGTTCTTATTTTGTTTCTTTCTTAGAATTGTAAATAATTAATTATTCCACATTCTACATAAAGAAAATTTTAAAGTCCTATCTAAATTCGACAATCCAATCTATCTAATATTACCTGATCAAAAAACTAATAATAATCATAACTTCTATTTTTATTTATTGATGTTTCCTTTTATTGGATAAGATATTCCTGTATATGGTTTTAAAATATCAACAAATCCAAAAAAGGCAGCTAAACTTCCAAAAGTTTCTGGAGCTATATTTAAATTCAGGAATAATAATAAAAAACTAGAAAAATCGTTACAAAATATTTCTATTATAAACTTGAATAAAAAATAATAATGCAACTCAGGCAATGCAATATGTACAGAAATAATTATTAAATTTATATAAAATAATTAAACAGACAAATAATAAACACACATAAAATAATGAATATATAATATATATTAATGTTAAATATTTGGATAATCAGCAAGTAGAACAATGATAATATAAAACATTTGCGTTTAACAAAGCAACTTCTATGAAGGTATGATTTCTTCTGATAGATATTTCTTTTTTGATGAAGGATCTTTTTTTTTTTGTTTTGGTTTATGAAGTATTAAACATTACAAAAAATGTTTCTTTGGTGCACTTGAAATGGAATTTTAAATTTCCCGGGTTGCTGTACCAACCTACCACTACTCTATTGATGGCACTGGTTGCAACATCAGCTGTGGATGGATAAAGGAATTTGTAAACACAGACAAGCTATTTCTATTGGTTTTTCTGTATTCTTTATCATAACTGTTCCTATTTAGCCGGCCATGATTCCAATGAATAAAAAAGTATTTCTTGTGGTGTAAAACATAAAAAACACACATTGTCCATAATATAGCAGGTTGACCTTCTGAAAAAAAAATTGTGACACAGTGATGTGTTTGTAAGAAGCTTGTGTGAATTGTACTACACTAACTTTTTTAACAGTGTATGACATAAAGAAACACAAAAAAATTACTCCAGTTCTTTTTTAACAGTGGTTCAAAGAAACAGATGTGTAGGATGCTGAAAATAGTGAAAGGTAAAGTAAAAGTAAAGTCGTCGGGGTGGCCTAAAGTCAGTATCAGCCAGACAGCGAGGGAGTCTATCTCCTTTTCACTAGTACTAGACCAAGGAGATTATTTTAGCATCTACAATGGAGTGCCACACCTACCATCAGCTCCTCACTTTACTGCACATATCTCTGTGCTACTCATACGCTGAGTTGGCGAGGGCCAGTATTGGACCAAGAACCTTGCGATTCCTAGGCGGACACTCTACTGACTGAGCTAAACCAGCCCAATATACTAGTAAATAAACAAAAAGCATAATGTACTAGTAAATAAAGTGAGTGATAAAAAGAAAATATATGAAAATAGAAAGTAACCCAAAGTACTAGGAAAATGTTCTTGTTACAGAAAAAACATCAAAGTGGGAAAATAACCTGCAGCATCAAATAGAAAGAAATAAATTTATTTGAAAAAGTTAAATCCTCATTTTAAAATATTTCAATAAAAAAATTAATTAAATTTTTTAATTAATTATATTTTAATTAGATTTAGTAAAAGTTGAAATAGTGCTTAATGCCTGATAAATAATAGATATGTTTAAAGAAAACATTGGTCAATAGTTGAAACAATACTTGAAGAAGCAGTGTGTCTGCCTCTCTAGATGATGCAACAGCAGCGGCAGCAGCAGTGGAGTGAGGCAGAGAAGTAATTGAGTCATAGACAGCAGAGACAAGAGTTTCTGTCTCTCTCTCTCTCTCTCCAGATGCACAACAGTAGCAGTTTAACGTAGCAGAGAAATCAGTTTATAGTTATCTAACAACGGTAGAAAGCAGTAGGCTACTTAGATCTATCTCTTAAACATACGGCCATACACAGTTATCAGTAGCTAAATATTTGAAAAGCTCTACCAACATCTAATTAATTAGCTTTTAAGGTGTCATAGCTACGTAATAATAACTGTAAACCGTGACATCTTTGACATTATAGAAGAAGTAACATGGGAAAGACCTTACGACAGATCTCTATGTTCTATAGAGTAAACAGAGAATTCTGATGTCGACATAAAGTTTCATTCATCTTATTCTTTAACATTCAGGTGTTAAAATCAAATAGAGTAATGCAATGTTTGTGTTTACAACCTGTCACTTGGTCTCCTCTCCAGATTTTGATTAGTCTTTTCTGAAAACAAGTGCCCAGCTGACTTCCCATGTGGGTGTCTGTGTATACATGGGTGACATGCTTTTTCCGGGAAACATTCATAGAAATAATCCGTAAGAGTAGCAAATTATTCCGCAGATCTCCTATCCAACAGGTCAGTTTACATTCTCATAGAAAACAATATAACATAATGTTTAAGATAGATAAAGAGACCAAGTGCATACATTATCTATAGAGTGTAGGCAGTGGCAAGGTTGATGTCTATCTATTTACTATAAATATTATGGATCTTATGTAAGTATTCAAATAGATTTAAGTGGCAAACCTAAAAACTTACAGGAAAAGATACAGACTCAAACCACAGTCAATTAACAATACAGACTAAGTTTTCTTTTCACAAAAAATTTAAAAGTCATTTTTTTTTTTCTCTGAATTTTTGAGATGAGGCTTGATAATTAGTATTGTTGGGTTTGAAGTTCCGTGATGACTTCCGATTATGACAAGTTTGAAAAGAAGGTTCCCAAGTTTGAAAAGAAATACCTGAAGAAGGCCAAAGGGCACATCAGCTAAAACGTTGTACAGATAACAATAAAGATGAGGACAATAGTCCGAATAATCCAAATAATCCTCATTTTATAGTCTATAGTAATTGATTTTGTATACTATTACTTGATCCAAATCTTTAAGTGTTAATAACTGAAGCAGGCATTAGTTATCAAAAAAAATTCCCTTTCAAAATTATCTTTACACTTAGCTTCCCAAAAAGGAGCATATATATATTTACCAACTCCTCCACATGAGCAGGATGTGACACATGGTCAATTTCTTAAGCGGAGTTTAACAGGTTTGAATTCAGAGTTTTCCTTCTCCTAGACTGGTTACCTAGCCATGGTTAAAGAGCTCAGTCTGCTCTACTATTTACCTATAGCTGGAGGGAGAGTTGGATGCATAACACCATATGCCTCCAAAAAAGGAACATATATTAAAGAATTCATCATCGGGATCAAACAATTTTTTTAGAAATAAAAAATGGAAACATGATTCTGAGAAACTGAAGAAGCTTTAAAACAGGAAGCTTAAGATTGTGTCTATAATAATTAGTGCAATTAAAACTGTGCAAAAACACTAATAACAAGATTGGAGGAATTAGAGATTCAAAGAGAAATTAAGAATACTTGGGCCGCACTAGTGATAGGATCTGTGAGATTACTAAGGAGGGTGCTGGAGATTGGCACAAATTTGTTGTTAATTAATTTCTCACAACAATCACCAGTTGTGTGAACATACAAATGCATAATGAAAACAAATGTCTGTGTTCATATTTTTGTTGTTATGGTGGTGGTAGTAGTAATACTATTATTACTAAAAATTTGTTTTAAATCAAATTCAAAGTTATGACTTGTTCCAAGTTCTATTCAGAATATTTCTTAATTAAAAGGCAGTACAACAAATCATATGGAGATGGAAAGAAAAGTTTCTTCAGAAATCACAGCAATACTAATTGTTCAACCAAGGAGAATAAAAGGAGTCCAAAAACCTGCCCATACATATATATATATATATATATATATATATATATATATATATATATATGATATACAATGGAGGATGAATGAGAAAAAATCTTAACATTTTAACCGTCTGATGATTGCAAGTAAGCATGAAACTTTAGTTACGGGATATTAAATCCATAATATATAATTGTATATATATATATATATATATATATATATATATATATATATATATATATATATATACACACACACGCACACACAAATAATAGTACATCTTTTTTTATTTAGAAGAGTAAGTATGACCATCAGTTTTGACTCATTAATATAAAAAATATTCTAAATAAAAATTTAGCTCATTTTGCCTTATACGTCTAGAATTATATTAATTCATTTTTTGAAATGCTATTCCATATTAATGTATGTGTATGTAGACTTAATAATAAAGAAAATGATTAAAAAAAAAACATTCTGTTGTTTATCTTTGAGAAAAATTAGTAAAATATAAATGCATCAAGGAATACAAATAGAAGAAATTGAGCAAAATGAACATTTTAGATGACTTTGCTTGAATTAGTGAATTATATTTCTATGGTAAACAGTTTATCCAATTGTTGTTTTTAGAAAAAGATGACAATGAGAGAAGAAAAACGTGTCACTACCCTCATGAATGACTACAAAATACAATTCAAAACTAAAAAAAAAAAAAAAGAGAGAGAATTAAAGTGAAAGGATTTGCTATTAAACAGGGACTGCAATGGATATTAGCTGTGATAGGATTTTTTTTTCTTTTTTCAGAAACAAACACAGACATATAGCACATTCAAATACTACTAAAAATAATAATAACCAAGCCAATGATTTTGTTAGGGAATCACACAAATACAGTTATATACAATCTCACACACAAAAAAGTCACAACATCATAACAAAAAGTGATAGCAACAACAAAGTATATGTTTAAAGCAATCTAAATATCAGGTTAATGATTATTAGTATAACCAGCCTGTAAGATATAAATGGTCAAAATTATTACTAAATCAACCATGCTGGGAAATAGGCAGTGTCTAACAAAAGCAAAAATAAATGGCTGCAATATATACACAAAAGCTGTGAGCAGAAAATGCCAGAAGAAAAAATAAAAATAAATTAAAATACTGAATACATAATGAGGCTATCATGCAAGTATTCAGTGAAATGCATAAGAGTTCTTTAAACAAAAATTTGGTGGAATGCTAAGCTTGATTAAAATACTATCTACTCATGCCACAGAACAAAGCAAGAGACAACATTGCAGTCCCCTGAGGATAGTGTTTCCTATTCAGGAAAATTAAATATTTTCAAATACTATGGATTATCGCATTTAAAAAAAGAAGGTAAAATTGGAGAATGAATAATAGAAATAAAAATATTATTTTTTGGTTTGTTTGTGTGTTTGTGTGTCTGCAAAGTGATGTAAATAATAATCAGTAATTCAATTTTTTTTACAGATGACACATGATGATTACAAAACTATTAAATTTAGTTGAAGGAAATGAAGTTGAATCCGATTTTACTCAATAAAAATTAGAATGACAGAAAGCGATAAACTAATGCCAAATGTCTCATGATTTACTTCCAAGAAATTTCAGGTTTTCTTAATTAACTTTGAAATATTGTTTTCTCATTTAAATTTTATATTCTATATTTATATTCTATCTGGACAAATCAAAAAGTATCTGAAGGATCATGGATGCGCACGTGTGTGTATTTCAGAGCAACATGGCATTGCATCAGATAATAGAAACAGTACATACAATAAAAGATAAAACAATAGCCAAGAAAATTGACTTCATCTTTAGTTAGTATAAAAATGAATTTCTAATAAAAGCCAAGGAGATCTTTGAATGTTTGATTAAATGAATTAATAATAAAAGTCCTATGTGTCACAAAAGGAGAAAGAAAAAAAAAGATCAAACAATATGCAATGAGTATGCTACTGAATAGCCATAGCAGATACAAATAAATAAATAAAAAATAATGCACAATCACTTTAGAATAAGTATATTTATATAGTTAACTGTCACTAATAGAAATATCAGATAGTCATCACTCAAATAAAAATGCTTTGGCCAAAACAATAAACAAATCAATTTTGGTATTTAACAATGCAAACAATGTTATGTGCATCATGAGAATTTTAGAATTATTCCTGCTTCTTCAGATTAGGTAGCAGTTCTCATAAACAGGCACAAACAAACAGGTACACACACACACAGACACACACACACACAAAAAAAAAAGTTTTTTTAAAAAAGGGGGAGGGGTCCATAAATTCTTTTAAAAATGTTGCATTTTCATTGCATTAAAAAAATCTGTAAATATTTAGAGCCCTAACCAATTTTGTAAACAATGCAACATCATCAATTCTAACTCGATGGTCTTTATGTTGATTAAAAACAACAAATAAATAAATGATATTTGAGAATGATAAAGTGTTAACCAAACGCGAATCCAAAAAACAAGACATCAGTCGTCTAAATTTAAATTTCAGAAAAGGATTTTGTTTATATTTTCTAAAAAGAAGGGTAAAGTGCAGAAAGATGCAAAGGAAACAATTGGAAATTTGAGCAAGGGATGTACGATGTTGCCTTCACTAAGCTATGTTAAGTGTTAGTTATTAGTTGTTGCTAATAGCCAATATTTAAGCTACTACCTGAAGATGAGTCATTGCATGTTCTAGAGTTCATAACCAACGGTATATCAACATGTCCATTGGGTGAAATAGGTTTTCGCATGACAAATCTAGGACTTGAAACGATTTCTTTGACAAATGTAGACAAAACCTAAGTGCTCTTTGAAAATTTCTTGTTCTGTAATGAAAAAAAAAAAAAGAAAAAAAAGAAGAAAAAAAAAAAAGAATTCCAGATCAAATTCTTGAAAATGTTTGCATATGTTTAACACGCACCCATCAATACACATTTGCACAAACATACATAGACATGTATACACTAATAAAATTCATATAAAATACACACTTTTTAATATGAAATCCAGCACCCAATTCTCACCCTGAACAATAAAGACAAAAACTAGAACATTTTATAGAACAAGAATAATAAATAATTAATTTGGAATTTTTCTGGTTTAATGCTTGAATGTATATTAATTATTAAAAATTGTAGAAAGTCATCTGTTCAGCCTGTTCCCTTATTGAAAAAAAATTAACTCAGTAGAAGAAGGGATAACTTTCTTTTTATCTTTTTTCAAGTGAGTCTGCAAGAATAGTAAAAGAGAATTTCATTTTCAGCTGAATATAAACTCCAATTATATTCTATCACTTCACAGTATAAAAGCCAAAACTTAGAAGAAAAAAACAAAAAAAAGAAAAGTTTCTTGGATATATTTTGAATCTAAGTATTTTTAATTCACCAATGTCATTCCAAGATTTTAAATGTTCCGACCAAAGGCCATATGAACCCAATAACCCAATGCATTGAGACCTTTAATACACAGGATCAGTTAGAAACTTATATCTATAATATTTGTCAATTTTATTATCCCTTTGCAAATTTTACAAGAGCTACAAACCCTTGGCCATTTCTTTAATATCTACACTGGGGGCCTAAATTAAAACAAACTATAACATTTTGATCACTTAAAATTTAAAATATATTAAAACTCAATATCAAGCAATAATCCAGCTCAGTATTGGCTATAATATTACAAAAAACTGATGAGTGTTTGCTTATAAACAGTCAAAACAAAACTAAACAAAAAAAACAAGACATTCCTTAAAAATAACTTATATTTATATATATATCTATATATACATCTGTGGTCAAGAATGTTTTTCAAACAGGAGGCGCTGTAACTTCAGGAGCACAAGAACTATATAGTCTTCCGAGACTGCAATGCCGATGATATATATATATCTATTGAGTTCATTTGATTTGCGATTAAATGAAGAATTTATTAAAACCCTATCTTAATCAGACAGTCCAATTCTCTCTCTTTCCTCAAATATCCTTCCATGTTATTACAATCAAATTACAACTAAATGTTGCTATGATTCAATTTATTAATGGAATGAAGCTATTATTGAATTCTCATTCTGGCAAAGAAAATCTTTCTTTATTGATTATATTTTAAAACACAATCATTGTAATTGTTTATAATTTTTTAAATTTGTTTTGACTCATTATGATTAGGTGGTAGATTAGGTTTTATCCTTTTTGATTCAGAGCAATTTGAACTGTTTAAACTTTTTTTTTTTCTAATATGTAATTTGTTTTATTATTAAGATACATCTTTTTTCTTCTGTGGGATATAAAAATGTCATGGATGAAATAATAAAGAAGTTACTTCAACTAAGAATTTAATTAGAAGGATAAAAAAAGACAAAACCATGCAGGATCAAAGAAAAAGGGGGAAAAAACTGACTACAGTTTTGGGACAATTGAAACAAAATCATTAGTTTTGCAGGTTTTTTTAAAGAGATGCATAAAAATGAAAAGTAAAAGAAAAATATATTTAAAAAGAATTATTAATAAATAATAAATTAATAAATAATATTTTTATAAAAGCATTTTAATTAAATGATTTTAAAACAGAAAAAGAAACAAGAATTTGAAAATAAATTTGAACAGAAGGATTTTAAAAGCAATGTGTATTTCCAAAAGATGTATATCATTTGAATGTACATTATTTTTCAGATTTAAAGATATAAAAATTTAATTTCTTTCAAATTTAACAAAATGAAACATTTAAAAAATCATTAGCTTAGATATTATTTTAAACATTTAAATATTCAAAGATAATATTTTTACAAATTTCATTAATTCCACATCCTATAAATACACACACTGGGATAAAAGAGGATATACAATAGAGGAATATAAGGTATTTTATACTTAATTTAGAGAAAATTAGCATAAAATAAGCTACAAGGGTTGTAAAGTGTAATTGTGGAGGTAGTAGTTGTAATTCTAATGGCAGAAATGGAAGTTGAATTAAACACAGATCATATGGTAAATAATAAGTGTCCCTGTGAGGAGTAGTAGTGGTAGTAATAGTAGTAGTGGTAGTAAGAAGAGTAATTATGGTAGTAGTAGTAGTAGTAGTAGTAGTAGTAGTAGATGGTAGTTGCTAGCATTCATGCACAGGTCTGCTGCTGCTGTTGCCTGCTGTGGCCCTAAAGAAAGGGGGCTGGGGAACCTGTCACTAAAGCATTGGCGCACACCAGTACTAGGCAAAAACATGCTCAGAGCTTACTTTTAGTTGATTTCAAATAAAGTGGTCTGAGTATATATCAATCCATAACATGGGTATGTTATTTTTCCAAGGCCTGAAAGTAGAACGAAAACTAGCTATAGTTTAACCCTTTGGTGTTTCAATTTAAAATTGGGTTTAGACAATAAATATGTTCCAGTGTGTTGAAGAAGTTAAAAAATATAAATAGGTAATAAAAATAGTTATGGTAGTGATGATGATAATGATGATGACGATGATAAGTTTCTCTAGAAATGTCGAAAGTTAAAACAACTTTCAAGCCTACTAGCAGTTCTGGAGGATAACTAAATTTTCACAAATTTGATTAGATACTAAAAGGTGGTAACTTGAAAAGGAAGTTTTAAGTCAGCTACAAAAAATTGACAGGTTTCCAAATTTAATGTATTTACTCAAAAATGTATGGATCACACATTAAATATATATATATATATATATATATATACACACACACATACACACGCGCATATATACATCCATCCATCCATCCATCCATCCATACAGAATATGCCTTCAAAAATGAGCAGAAACAGAACAAAAAAAAGCTAAGTTTTTTATGTAAACTTTACAGAATGCGATTTTATTGCTTTTATTTATTTTATTATTATTATTTAACTGGTCTTCAGGCTGATCTGGTTTTCTTTACAATAGTTGTTTAATTAAATTTACAAGAAAAAAGGAAAGAAAGAAACGAGAGAAGAAAAAAAAAAGACTTTTTTTTTTGCTTATTGTTAAAGGAGGGAACAGAATCTGGAAAAAATAAATAAATAAATAAAAAGATAGGGAGAAAAAAAAAAGGTGAAAAAAATTCAAAAGGAGAGAAAAAAAAAACTTTTGCAAAAAGTGAATTAAAATATGAATAAAATAAAATAGGAAACTAAACCAATGAAGAAAAAAAAATGTTCCTTCTTAATTAGAAGAACTGAAATGAGATCCTTGCTTCTAATTAACTTTCATACAGAAAGAGAAGTTGAAGATAATAGATATTTATGGTAGGGGTAATTATAGATTTTACAAGTATATAAAACACCAGCAGGCATGACATTTAAGAAACTGGCTACTTTATCCCTAAGATTAGTTATATCATAAAGATATTGTGCCTGCTCAACTGTTTTTACCTGATAAATCTCTAAGAACAACATTTAATATTGGTAGCACACTAAAAGGCAGCTATAGTGTGTAATACTAAAGAACACTTATTAGACATTAAAGTGAATTTAAAAAAAAGAAGAAACTCTTCCTTGTCCTTATAAACTCAACAATTCTGAAGACTTATAAACTGAAAAATAGTACCAAAAATAACAATGGCAGAATGAGAGACAGTAGAGTAGAAAACTAAACCAGGAAAAGTAAAGATAAGGACAAACATTACTTTAACAAATTGCTTTTTCTAATATTTTTAGATACAAAAAGAAAATAAATATATCTAACTTGTGGGGTCAAATACAAGAGTACCATCTTTAATACAACATATTAACCAAATGAAATACCTTCAGTTTGTTATACTTAAATAAAAATTTTGCAAACTAATTTCATCCTTAGATCTAATCAAATTGTTAATGAAATAGGTTTCCAAAAGAAAATATCTTATAATTAAAAAAAAAATGAATATAAAACATTTTAAAATAAATCCTCATTTTATGTGATTCTGTACAGATTATATATATATATATATATATATATATATATATATATATATATTTATATTCTTCATTTAAAAGAAGAAAAAAAAAAGTACAACTTATAAGGTTATTATTTCTCTGAATTTCTTAAATGAATCTTGATAATTTGTATTATTTGAACTATTGTCCTCATCTATATTGTTATCTGTACAATGTTTCGTCCAATGTGCTCCTGGTCTTCTTCAGGTATTTCTTGTTGGACTTGGGAGCCTTCTCAAACTCAGGAATCTTCTTTTCAAACTTGGGTTCGAAAAGAAGGGTCCTAGTTCCAAAAGGCTCCCGAGTCCAACAAGAAATACCTGAAGAAGACCAGAGGGCACATTGGACGAAACATTGTACAGATAACAATATAGATGAGAATAGTCCAAATAATACAAATATATGGTTATAGTTTCTCAATCACTTGTAATATAAGAAAAATAGAATTACAAATAGTGAGAACAGCACAATGAAGAAAATGGAGGTATCAAATATTATATATATATATATATATATAATATATATATATATATAAGATGAAGAGATTACTTGCTAGACATTTGACAAATTAATGCAATACCAGTTTCCTACTACATATTCCAATAATGAACTATTTTTCAGCAATCTAAATATGACTAGTTATTAATAAAGAGTCGAGTAAAAAGTTTTGTTTTTTTTTTTGTTTTTTTTTTTAAAGTAATACATTTTTTTAAAGCATGTTTACCTTTATAGGCTTCTCTTAATTTAATACTGTTCAGATAAAAGTAAAAATCTTGTTGGTTGATATTGTGAACTGTCAACAAAATTAATTAGGAACTCTACTTGTCCATTGCAAGTAGACAAGAAAAAGAAAATTTGGTGCAAGAAAAATTTTTTGAAAAATTTCTACAATTTTATTTGAAGAAAATCTAAAATGAAATAAAGAATTTTAAATTAAAACTGAAAGACAAAATGAAAAAAAAAAAAAATGAAGGATAAAAAAGAAACGTCTCCATTATTGCATTTCAAACGAGTCGTTTACAACTTTCTATTAGTCTCTTATTCAAGACAAATAGAATTTAATCAAGTGTATAGCATTTTTTTCTTCTATTTTACCTCAACTTCACTTGCTTACAAACAAAGTAAAATTGAAAGAGTGAAGGGGAAAAAAAAAAAAAACATGAAATAGATTGTGTCAAAGAAGGGATCTTGCAAGTTCGAGTAGAAAATTAATAATGAAAAAAAAAAAAAAAAAAAAAAAAAAAATGACATTTCAAGGGTTTTGTTTTCAGCTAAAACATATTAATCTGAAGAGAATAGGGAATTTGTTTTAGAAGGTAACTTCATAATAAAAGGTCATATAAAGTATTTCTCTTATTGTTTTTTGAAATAGAATTATTAACTCCCCTATGCTTTCTTAATGAAAAGAAACATTTATTTGGGTAGAGAAATGAAAGATTGAGAAAGAAAGAGACAGGAATATTAATTTAAAAAAAGAGTAAGAAAAATTAAGTAGAAGATTTTGACAGAACTGAAATGAAAATTATGTAGGAAATAGAAAGCAAAATGAAAAAGGCTCACCTGGTTGCTTCATCTTATTTGATATATTAACTTAAAGCATGAACTACAAATAAGTTGTTGGATTGTAGTTTTCAGCTTAAATAGACAGCAAGTCATAAAGACTCATCATTGAATTATTATTAGGTTTAAATAAGCAAAATTTTCATGAATAGGACAAAAGTTCAAGCCTTTTACAAGTAAATGGTCTACATTTGAAAGTCATCAAAGCTTTTTGTCTGAATTTTTTGCACATTGGATATAGGGGTTGAGTTAAAAAACTAAAAAAAATTTTTAACTTAAAAAATTAGTGAAATAGATCACTAATTAGGATTGAGCCTATTCTAGTAGTGACCACCCCAAGCGGAGTTTAATAGGTTTGAATTCAGAGTTTTCTTTCTCCTAGACTGGTTGCCTAACAATTAATAAATTAACAAGAATGGTATAGATATAAAAATGTCTGGAAGTTTCAAGAAACCTTCATAAATATTGAAGACAGATGAAGAATCAGAGACAACCATTACAACAAGATTTGGTTAAAGGATTCACTTAAAATATCAAAATAAACAAGGACAATGATTTCGACTTATTTCTTGGCATTCTTGAAAATATAAAAACACTAGGTAGTTATTAGTGTTCTCCCCCCACCCCCACCCCAAAGAATTCTAGTTCCTTCAAGAGAAACTCACCAATATTCCTACTGTTGATAATATTGTTCAACAAAGATATCAAAAGAAAGCAGCAAGCCATCCTATTATTAACATTTCTTAACCAGAAAATGCATCATGTGTCCATTTCACACAAATTTACCTGTATTCTTTAAACTTGCTATAAGATGATTTTATATGGCCAATTAGTAAAAGGCTACTAATCAGTACTTAGACCATGCCTACACTTGAAAGATGTTTGTAGGAGAAACATTAGGATATGCCACATCGACACAAACACATGGGCAGTAAATGCAGAAAAACGAGCGGCCTCGCGCTTTAAACTTAAGCAAAGCCCGAAGAGGAGTGAGGCGGAGAGGAGAGTAGCTTCAACAGCAAAGAGAGCCAGAAAGAGGAAGAGAAAACAGCAGCCCCAGAAAACATCACAGTTTGTGTGCAGTCAGTGCACCAAAGACTGTCACTCAGGGATAGGCCTGCACAGCCACTTGCACAGATGCAGATCATTTTTTTTTAAATTTATTTATTCTTTTTTTTGGACACTACACCATTGTCCTTAGTGGACGCGAAGCTGTCAACCAAAGGTGATACAATCTTCTGGAAGCTAAAATAGATATTATGCTTGAATCAATTATTGAATTTATCAATTATATTGAATACTGTATACATCTTTGCTATTTTGGTTAACAGCAAATAGCTAATAAGAAGAAACAATGAAATCTGTGGTGAAAACATTAAAATAACTAAAAATATCAAAATAACTAAGAATTAGATCCAAATTGCTATCAACAATCTTTCTAATATTGTTATAAAAAATCTGCCTTTTAGGAAAATATACAAGAAAACTGGACAGTTCAAATTATTGTTTTTTAAGCGACAATGATAAGTAACATCCTACTACAAATACAACAAGTATATATTTTGCAAGAAAAAATTAAATCACAATTATCAAGATAAATTACTAAAGGTTTTGAAAAAATTCAAAGTCTAAGACTCACTTAAGCAATAGTAAACTTGTTATACTCCATAATCACTTTCTTGTGATTTGAAGCAAAAGAGAAAAAGAGAAAAAAAAAAACCCTACATGACAATCAAATAAAAACATGACTAAACTAATAAATCATAGCTGTATAGAAAGATTCTTGTAAAAGTTCTAAGATAATAAATTAGAAAAAGTGAAATGAAATCCTTGCTTCTAATTAACTTTCATACAGAAAGAAAAGTAGAAGATAATAGATATTTATGGTAGGGGTAATTATAGATTTTACAAGTATATAAAGCTTCAGTAGGCATGACATTTAAGAGATTGGCTGATCTACGGGTGCATTCAGCAAATGCTGAAGCCATTGTTTTCTGATTTGCCAAAGATAAAAAAAACAAAAAATAAAAATAAAAAAATAATTTAAAAAGGCAACAATGAAAGGGGATGAAGAGTTGAATGTTTTTTGAGTATAATAAAAATATAAGTTAGATGGTAAACTATAAAAAGAAAAAAAAAAAAAAGAAAAAAAGAATTCTTATAAAATTTTAGATTTTTAAAAGGATCAAATACAGCATCACAGGTGTTTCGAAGAGAGCAAGAAAATCTTTGATGATGTATAAAACTCAGTTAAAAATTTCTTTCATGTTGAATAAAATGATGTTAAAACAGATGCTCTTAATAAAGATCTAATAAGAAGTAAACCACATCTATCATTACAGGATATATACTCAGCCATCTTGATTCTTTTCAGATTTCAAGATCAAAATTACAGGACCAAGAAAAAGGGGATAAATAAAAATTGTCATAATAATCATTAAAATTTTTAGATAATACAATTCCAAAATCAATCTTTTAAAAATTTGTACTAACTGAGGAACTATTTGTCATTAATATCCAAAAAGTGTCAAGTTTTTTACTTTTTCATATGGGATGAAAAAGTCAGTAGTAATAAAAACTAAAAGATATATAAATGGAACCTTTATGTACAAATATAAGAAATCTAAGTAAAATAAAAAAAACACAATTAAAATGTCATTATTATATCAACTGTTAGCAGATTTATTTTAATCTACAAGAGTTAATAAAAAAGTAATGCCATTTTGTTAAGGACAGGTATAATTACCAACACAGGAACATGTATCATACATCAAAATGAAGTTGGTCCTCTGTGGATTACAACCCTACTCATCCACATAGTCACTGTTTCTCTCAATAGCAATGTTCCACCTCTCCGCCTCTCAAACCCTCTTTCATGGGGCTTGAAGAGATGATAGTCTGAAGGCAAACATTATTCCACTGAGGAGGAAGTAAAATCTGTAGTGAAGAAGTGGCTCAAAGAACAGTCAACAGAATTTTACAGGGCAGGGATACATGCTCTCATTCGAAGGTGGAACACTTCTCTTGAGAAAAACGGTGACTATGTGGAGAAGTAGGGATGTGATCCACAGAGGACAGCTTCATTTTGATGTATGCTACATGTTCCTGTATTGGTAATTATACCTGTCCTTAACAAAATGGCATTACTTTTTGACTCACCCTCATATTTGTCTACCAAGTTGTATGATCAAAACAAATCAGCAATATATGAAAGATTGAAGTCAATTCACAAATGGCGGCAAAAGGCCAAATCAAAAGACATTTCTTATTGATAACACTTTCAAATAATACTTGAAACTTTTCTCTTTTAATCTCTCACTTTTTATGCATATTTTTGGTAAAATGTTATTTTCTGAAGAATACTTTATTTTTGTTATTTCTTTGATAAACATATTTTAGTAATTGTAAATTGGAAACATTAAAAAAAATGATAATATTGCTGAATGATATCAGATGTAAATCTCAAATGTCTCAGAGAGTACACATCACTAAAAGATTAAGAAATCTTCTGTACAATGGAGCTTTTAGGATGAGATGTTTTTTATCCCTTGAAAATATATATATATATATATATATATATATATATATATTTAAATTAAACTTAATTTTGGAGTTTCTCAGTGATGCTACCCGGTTAATTGAAGATTTCGGGTCTTAGCATGAGATTCTCTCGCTGATTCGACCCATCCCGCACTTAATCAAGTGACAGCTTTCCAACTATGTAGAAAGAGGACCATGAAGGAGGACATATAAAAATCAATAAGAATTGCATTTCTTCAGACATTAGAAAGGTGAAATTATAAGGAGATTAAAAAATACCTTAAATTTACATACTGACAAATCCTGATATTTTTTTACCATGATTTCCATTAAATACCAATTGGCAATATGATGAGGAATAGAGTCGAACATTTCAAGTGTTCAATAAAAGTGACAGAAGCATGGAGGGAAAAAAATAGAATTTTCTTTTCTTTTTTTGTTTTTTAAATGAATAATAATGTATGACAGAAATAAAATTAGAAAAAAAAAAAAGAAATTCTGTTATTTTTTTAAAAATCTTCTAGTTTACTTGTCTAAAATACACATTGATCAATAGAATGGTTAAATCTAAAACTGCTTTGCCAATCTCACAAGTCAGTGTTTATAAAATAAATTTCTTTCAAAAATACAGAAGAATACAAAAGAAGAAAAATGATTAAAAGAAAAGTTTGAAAAGAAGGAGAAAAAAGAAGCGAATTGAAATAATGCAAACATTTTGATAAATCCATATTTCTATGTCCACTTAATGAAGAGGAGGCAATTGTTAAGATGTCAAAAAGCAGAGGAAAAATTGTAAAGAAATAATACAAGATTAATAGAAAATGTATAGAAAGCATTAAATTGTTTGCTAGCAACAATACTTTATGGTTGGAGTTTTATTAGAAAATAGAAAAGCAGGAATGATATGAAAATCTTCAAAGAGAGTCATTACTCAAAAGACAATAGATAAGAATCATTACAAGTGTCATTACTTTATGAATCTATACTGATAATTGACTGATAAAGATAATAATATATTATAATATATTAATATATTATATAATATATTAATAATATATAAGTTCAAATCATTGGTTTTACTTATAAAATACTTATTGCTGCTTATAGTAACCAACTAGAAGTTTTTGATTGATTGATTTTAACAGCATGTCAACCTATCCAGGGTTATTTTATGCCAAGCAGTAGGTTGTGAGGGATGGTCAAATTTATTGTTATGTCTTTTTTCAAGGATTTTTTAAAAAAAGTAGGATTGGAAATCAGTTTAAGGGATAAGTTTATAGGGTAAAGTTCAAGTTTGTTATAAGTGATAGTTTGGTAGAAAGTTTTTTTAAACACAATTTTTATACACTTTTTTTCTATTTAACACATAGACGGGACCCTAACAGGTACTAACACTCTGGGTCAGTGGACTAGGGAGCAATATTGATGAAGGGGATCTCCACATTCCTCAGACCTGCATAACTGGAACCTCATCATCAGATAGAGTAACGTCATTCACAGGACATGAAGGCTCAGACACCACCTTCTAGTACATATATGATAAAAAGGGTTGGGGCAATCATATAGGTGCTAGGGCTTGACATGACCAGCTGATTGATCGGAGGGGTCTGGAGGTTTCTAAGTTAGCAAGTTAAATCCTTCATATATATGTGTGTGTGTTGTGTGTGTGTGTGTGTGTGTGTGTGTGTGTGTGAAAGTTAAATACAAATGCACAGATATTACAAAACAATATTATAGAATCATAAATAATTATTTCATAAAGACTTTAAAATTTTAATTATTCATTTATCTGACTTTGAAAGATGAAAAGAATTGAAATAATTGAATTCTTGAAAAGTGTAAATTTCCATATGCTACAAACTCACCATACTAATGATGATTCCTCACATAAATGCCTACAGGCTACATCATACAGAATGGTGAATGAATTCTCTTGTAAGAAAACAAAAAAAAACTTCAGTCCCAAGGAATTATTTAAAATTTGTAGCCAAACAATAGATACATATCCATATCCCTACACACGTACATGTATGTGTTAGTACATACATGAACATAGTTGGAAATGGTGAATGCATTTTCTTGTAAAAAACAAAAACAAAAAAAAACGAAGAAAAAAAAACAGTGGGACACATGGATACGATTTTTCTGCATCTTTTTAGATTTTTATGCATCAATGACATAGGATGTATACCTATCAGCATCTCATATATATATATATATATATATATTTTGCTTTGTGACTGATAATAAGAGCACACATTGAGCTTTGCAAACTACAACCCTTTTTTTTTTTTTTAAACTTCTGTCATAAGGAATATTTCTCTGGATTTTTTAATTATATATATATATGTTGACAATAATAATGGGGTTATCACTGTGTACTGAAGGTCATATTATTTTAGCAAGAATGACTAATTAATCAGCAAATCTAAATGTTCAAAGTCTCTTTCATCATATCATCAAAAATTCTCATTGCTTAGCCTTTCAACCATTCAGCATACCTTTTTTTTATTTTTTTTATCAATAATTTCTCTTATGGTAAAATCTCAATTTCTTTAATCTATAATAATACTTTGAAAAAAATCTAAAGTAGAAATCAAAACATCTGGTTCAAAATTATTAAATAAAAGAGTTTACATTTTCTGAAGTGTTAGAGTTGTGTTAAAAACTGAATGAACATCAGAAAGTATTTTCTTTTGATGTGTGTGTTTTTTGATAAGGGAATCATCTTTCCTAGAAATATTTTGGATTGTATTGTAATTAATATTTAATGTTGAAGTAATTTCTTTTGGGCATTTACCATTTTTGTCTGCTAAAAGATGTTTTTATCTTAAATGCTGATTTTTTTTCCTGTTTCTTTTCACCTCATTGTGCGTCGATTTTGAATTCTATGATTAAAGAAGTACTGAGTGCACAAACAGTAACAAAAATATAAAAGAAAAATAAACATTAAATTTTATGTAAATACATAATTAGATAGCATTTGGCAGTTAAGGTAACTGAAAAAAATAAATGGAATTGAAAAAGCTTAGAAACCTTTTTTTAGCAGAGGAGTATTTGATGGGTATTTCGTTTTTACAAAAAAGTATTTTCAGTTGAGAAAAAAATGTTTTTCAGCTGAGAGAAAAAAGAGTTTTCAATTGAGTAAAGGAATATTTTCACTTGAGAGAAAAAGTTTTCAGTTAGGAGTAAAAAATAAAATTTAAAAAAAAAAAAAATAGAGTTTTCATTTGAGAGAAATATAGAAGAGTTTTCTTCTTTTGAAAGAAAAAGGAGTTTTCACTTAAGAGAAAAACGTTTTCAGTTCAAAGAAAAAGAGTTTTCATTTAGAAAATCTCTAGTGTACAAACCACAGCATTTTAAAATGTTATCACAATATCCATTTATACAAACAGTTCCCAATTGGAAAATATATTAAGACTAGTTCTAGTTTAAATTTAAGTTACTATTTCCTGATAATATATAAAAATTAAATTTCAAAATAAAAGAACTATTGCTAACCTAAATACTTTACATCAGATACAATATATATTTTTTTAGATATTTGAAATGAAAATGACAAAAAATGATGAAATTTCAAATTTAGGTCATGTCTTAATGTATAAAATAACAACAATACAGGTGGAATCTTTAGACAACATTAAATATTTTTTTTATTTCTGTTAAAATGTATCTTCTTTATAAATCAATTATCATTTGACCTTAACAGTGCTGTAATATGGATGGTCTCAATTCTTCCTCTATTCTTCAGTTCACACAGTCTCCTTTCCAGGTCTTTGAGGACTGTTCCAAGTGTTCCAACTACAATTGGTATCACTATCACACATTTTTTTTAGCTCTCTATCAAGGTCCAAGAACTTGTCTAAGCATTAGGAACTTTTGCATCCACCTATATAAAAACATTATCATAATCATAGCTTAGACTTGAAAACTAGGGTTTGGGAGGGAATGCTACCCCTGCTACAAGACCATTGAAATGTGTGATAGTTACTGGAGGCTGCTACCCCTTCTCTGTTCTGATTTTACAATAGGGTTCAATAATGGAAGTTGCCTAAAAGACTTTGTGTTGCCACGTCTGTCTGTAAACAGTGTTCACTATTTGATTATAGAAGTCAATTCTGTAAAAGATGAGGATCCTTTTTTTAGGAAATATCTGCATCCCTTTTATGGTACCTTCAAATCAAGTTGACTGGAGGTTAGATCACCAAATTGTAGGGTTTTCTGCAATAGATAGTCTTCCATCTTTGATATGTGGCCTGTCTAGCTGCATTCTTGAGGATTTCATAGTTTTTAATTGCATCACTCCAATGCACTTTGAAAATGGTTCAAAGAGTTTGAAAAAACATCTCATCCATGCTGTTCATTCTTCTTTTAATCCTTGTAGTTGCCAACATCAACAGAGTGTAGTGTCCTTTCAACAAGCTTTGTCCACTGATAATTTTTGATGCTCACAAGTTTCATTGAAGAGTGTAGCATACCTAGTAGAAAATACCTTTTATTTATATATATATATATATATATATATATGAGGAAGGAGGATTGGAGTAGATCCGACAGAATGTAGTAAGTTTTGTTTCTTTGTTCCACATATCTTTACTACATATATATATATATATATATATATATATATATACACACACACACACCATCAGAATTGATATACTCCAGGAGGCGCATGGCATAATGGTTAGAGTCATAGGAAATAGATTTGTCCAACGGAGTTCAAATCCCAGGCTGTTTGCATTTCACATAGCGATAATACCCTTGGGAAAGGTATGAATCCATATATTCTTACTCCAGCTATGGGTAAAATAGTAGGGCAGGCTGGGCTCTTTAACCGTGGCTAGTATAAGAGAAGGAAAACTATGAATTTGAAAAAAACTTGTGGT
Organism: Doryteuthis pealeii; assembly: GCA_023376005.1. Lineage (NCBI taxonomy): Eukaryota > Metazoa > Mollusca > Cephalopoda > Myopsida > Loliginidae > Doryteuthis > Doryteuthis pealeii. The sequence continues at coordinate 63,184,284 of CM042173.1, forward strand.
CAGCTGTTCATGGGGTTTGTGGCATTCCTTGTGCACCAATTATTTCCTATCAACTGTGCCAAAATGCGGATGGTCCAACACAAACCCTCACCACTATAAACAAAACACTGTGTAGGTTGTTCATTGGATGAACCCTCATGCGTCGAAATTGACAAGAGAGTCCATGCTCCGGGTATAATTCAATTCATTGTTAAGAATATGTGTTGCGATGGGCTGTTGTATTGCAGAATATATCATTATCCCCTTAGATGCTTTTTAGAAAGATTTCAAAAATAAAATCAATCCTTAAGTGATTTTAACTTAGATAATATTACCTGTGATATTTGAAAAATATTTTTTATCACATATAACAAAAGTGAATCAAAAAATAAATCCTCTCACACCCACCAAAAATATGAAAGATTAAATTAAAGGTGATTTTAAAGAAAATATATTATTACAGAAAATCAATGTTTATAAAATAGGAACATACAACCTTAATATGACCAGAAACTTTTTGTCTTCTTTAAATATGGAAGAAAAACAACAAATTAATTAAAGTAATGGTAGATTAAGTATGGTTTTAATAAAGAAATAACTAAAGTAATGGAATGCATTCTAAAGCTCTCTTTTCTCAAAAGTGAATATTGAATTATAGCTAATCTTAATAAATGTGTCTTAAGATAATATTTCCAAGTTAAATCTCTTATCAAAATAATTAATTTAGCATGGCAAAGTCATTTTCAAATGAAAAAATGCTTGAAAAATTCAAAGACAATCAAGATAGACACTTTATACAAATTAATGTTTGATTTTATTTTATTAAATATTTCTCATTAATGGAAAAAGAGTAATTTTTGTTCCATTTTAATAATCCACATTGATTTATAGCTAAAGTTAATCCTTTTTAAAGTAAATATGTTAAATTGCAGTTGCGCCACTTAAATATTGAATCCTAAACTTAAATTTCTATAGGAGGATCAGTAAAGGACTTATTAATACTGAAGATGCGAGGAATTATAATTAAATCATGATGGAATGAAAGGTACCAGAAAACTTGTAGATTTGCAAAGGAACAAAATGTAATTGTGTTGAAATTAACTTTAATGATATTAAAAAATGATTTGCTTCTTTGGATACAAAGAAATTGATTTTGATATTTCAAACAAAACTTGGGACTTTTAAAATACATCCTTCTATATATTCAAAATACTACAAGGTGACCAATCCCCCCAAAAAACAGAATTTGGGTTCTGCTTTTTTTTGGTGCTAGTAGTTTTAGTAATGGTATATATACAGGGTGACAAAAAAATATATAAATAAATAAACAGAATTTGGGTTCTGTGTTTTTTGGGGTTACACTGTACTGTTTTTATCTGGCTTAACAAAAATAACAAAATGTATAAATGATTCAAGTTTAAATTTAATCTGTTGATATTCAACAATAGCAACCGTCACCTTAAAAGTTTCAAGTCTTATAATACTCCACATAAAATGGCAATTTACTAATTAGACTGTATTTAAATGTTTATGAAATTTTATAAATTAGTGGAAATAATCTCAATTGTTTAAATAGTAAAACAAATCAAGTCTACATCTATTAATAATGAAGATTAGGTCTCAAATTGTCTGTAACCAAAACTATGTCACTGCTTATGTTACATTACCCAAAATCATCATAACATAGCATAAATGCACTCAAAATTTGAGCATGCAATCTTAGACAATCCTCATTGTTTTTTTAAAACAGGTTTTAATAAATACCTACCCAGTATTATATTTATATATAGTTTGTTTTATATTAATATATATTTAAAGTTATCAAAACTAAGTTTCCATTTTAAATTGTTTTTTTTTACTCCTTTAATAAATTTGATGATTTTACTTACTTATCGTACAAACTCTCTGATATTGAATTTTTAACTCCCACCCCTTTCCAAAATAAGTTTTACACCCCCAGAGGATTTTTTTCTTTTTCTTTTTTTTTTTTGCTAGTTATATTTAACTATATCCAGTAGTGTAATTTTAACCAATGAAAAATAAACTATCTGGAAAATCTTTTTTTTTTTAAAGAAAAAAGGATAAATCCTGTCATTTGGTGATGAAACAAAAAAACCTGCATGCAACAATAGATCAGTCACTTTTCTCATAAGATTTCGGACAAATACGAATTGTCATCACTGAAGCAAATTAATAAATAAAATAATTTCCATTTCCATTTTATTGCAAGCTGAAAATAAAAGCTAAGTTGGAATAACACACATGCTACAAAAAATGACTAGTCAATATTCACACATTTAAGAGACAACAATAAACATATATCTGAAACTTCACAATATAAAAGAAATGAGATTTAAGCAGATAAAATAAAAAAGAAAGAAATTAGCAACTAATGCCATTTGAAACTGTATGCTGACTAAAGAACAATAATTTCAACATTATAACAAATATATACAAAATAATTTTAAAATTTTACTTATTAATTATCTCGCTAAATTACACATGATTGTTTATCTGTTGATTAAGATTCTACCAGAAATTCATATACTTAGCAACTAAAATACTCTGTATACCAAAAATAAAAATAAAATCGTAAAATAATCTCACACAGATTGACTAATCAGCATATTTCTTTTTTTAAATCTAAAATCATGAAAAAGAACAACAATAGTAGATAATACTGCTAAGAGGAGATGAAGTTAACTCAACCATATAAAAAGTACATCAACTGTAGAGTTTATGTAAAAAAAAAAAAAAATCTAAAAATAAAAAAATAGTGAAATAGATCCCTAATTAGGACTGAGCCTATTCTATTAGTAACCACCCTAAGCGGATTTTTAACAGGTTTGAATTTAGAGTTTTCCTTCTCCTAGACTGGTTGCCTAACCAAGATTAAAGAGCCCAGTCTGTGCTACTATTTACCCATAGCTGGAGGGAGAGTAGTTGGATTCATACCTTTCCGAAGGGTATTAGCGCTATGTGAAGTGAAGCTTCGTCCAGGACTTGAACTCGGGTTGACGAGTCCATTTCCTATGACTCTAACCATTAGACCACGCGCCTCCAACTAATTACTGCCAAAAGCATAAAAATAGGTAAGTCATTGCACACTCACAGAAACTAATTACCAAAGTTACTCTGCTGGTTATTAATAAGCAAAAGAGAAAATTTGCTATCAATGTGGCAATAAAAACAGATATGATGGTAATTCCATGCAATATTAAGTGCAAATAAGTTGTAATATGGTGATTTTGCAAAGAGGATAAGTAATTAAAGATTTCTTTTTTTTTTCTTTCTTTTTTTTTCTTTCTTTTTTTTCTTTTTTACAATAAAACTTATTTTAGATAGTATAGTTTAAACAACAAATATAAAGTCTAACAACAATTAGCCAATAGGAAAATGTGATAAGGAACAGACAAACAAGAGATAATAGAAATGTAAATTGATTCTATAGCAAAATCTATAAACTAAGATTGCTGAACAAAAAAGATTTGCAAAGCTAAGGAATAGTCGTTAATAAAATTTAACAAATAATTGTATCATATATATATATATATATATATATATAGTTATCCACAGACACCGTGTTTTGACGTATCCCATCTCGAGTGTCGCTAGACATTTGCAGGCTACCTCCAACCAGGATAGAAACTTGATCGATTCATCATCAGTCAGGCTTCTTAACCACTCAGCCATCGTCACCTACAAACTGCGGGAGGAGGATATATATATATATATATATATATATATATATATATGGAGATGTAGAGAAATGTAGACAAATACTGGATGTTACAATGGATGAATATTTATTTTTGGTTATAATGTTGACGCTATAACATTTCGGTCTTTATGACCTTCTTCAGGACATAAGGTGAGTTCTTGTGTTGGAGAAATTGATCCATTGTAACATCCCGAGTTTGTCTACATTTCTCCACATACTGTTGGATTGATTTCCTCATTTTACTCCCATATATATATAATAGGAAACCAAATAATTATCTATTATGGAAATATAGCACTGCAACCTAAAAATGACATAACCAATAGAACCGTGAGTCTAAGAACTGAGAATAAACAATAATAACTCTTCCAATAAAAAAAAAAAATAACTATCAGTATTATTCACTGATGTAAAAAGAATAATGACCCTTTTGAACATCATTTCTGATGATGATGATGATGATGATGATTATGGTAAGGAGGAAAAGGAGGTACTACTGTCATAGGAAGTGGCAATAATTAAATATAAAAAAAAGAAAATGAACACCATGAGCTACACAAAAAGAGGAAATACAATGGAAAGTAGATAGATAAAATGAACCATATTGGCTATTTCAAATAAAACGTTAAACTACTTCAAGAGTGAACCGGGAACAAGTAAGTTACCATAATCAAAAGTTGAATATATTGATTTAATAATAATAACTGAATTAGATAAAAGGACATTTACAGCAATGGGAGAGCAATGGGAGATCAATTGGGACCCTGCTTTGCTAACAGGTAAGAAGTTAAAAAAAATAATAAATGATAAAAAAAAAAAAAAAAGAAATGATGCATATGTTTGTCCAGAATAATGAAACCATGCAAGGGATCCATTTGCTGTGCTCATCATATCACTATTGCTACAACTATATCGTGATAGAAAAAGGTAAGAAAAGTTATTCACTTGCCATAAACGTGTGCATAAATGTGCTTTATAGAGAGAGGGATATAGACAGAATAAAACTCTAACATACATTGTTTACTTTTGTTATGCATATGTGTGCTCACTTTTTCTTTTTTTTTTCTTTTTTTTTTTTTTTTTTTTGTTTTTCTCACTAAATAACAATAAGGGTGTTATTTTTAAATTTCATCCTACCTCAACTTTGATGTCAGCCTGGGGTGACGCCCCGGATGAACTGCCTGTATTTGCTGGGCTGATATTGCGTGGAGGTGGATGTGTGGCCGGGTTCCATGTGGGTGCATTCACTATGGGAGGGGTAGAATGCAGACTGGGGTATGTGTTGACAGCACTTTGGTCGCCACGTACGGATGCACTGATACTGCCGGGAGCTGGACTGGACGAGCCCACTACTGGACCTTGGAATGCAGCTGACCACAACAAGAACAAAACAGAAATGACAAAAGTTAGGCAGAAATATTTTCAGAGAAAGTAAAAAAAAAATTTTTTTTAAATTTAAATTAAAAAGAAAAACACAAAAAACAAAAGAAGAGATAAATTTGAATGAGTTAGTCATAAATTGATACATGAAATACCTGATTGTTTTTAAATATATTCACAATGCTTATACTGAAAGAGCCAAACTCATATTTTAGCTTAGATTATAAAAAGTAATAAAAGTTAGCTGAGTGGCCTATTGTCGGTATCAGCCGATCAGCAAGGGAGTTTATCCCCTTTTTGCTAACGCGAACCCACAGAGTTTGTTTTTTTTTCTTTTTCTTTTTTCTGGGGTGGAGTGCCACACCTACCGTCAGCTCCCCACTTTACCTAATCTGTGCTACTCATGCACTGAGTTAGTGGGGACCAATATCAAACCCAGAACCTTGCTATTTCCAAGGCGGGTGCCCTACTGACTGAGCTAAAATAGCTTCTCTTTTTGTAATAAACTTATAGTAATAAAAATATTCTAAATCTGCTTCTTATTTTATGTATATCGATATGTTTGTGAATAATTCTTTATATATCTAACAAATAGACAGCAATTTCTTTATATGTACCTATAACATGATATTTACCACATACCCCACATGTATGGGTTAGGCACCAGGCCCTATTAATGTGGGACCAGCCACAAGCTGTGACTCATGGGTGGCGGGTGAAAAAATGCATTGATCCCATCAGCATTTCCCCTAAGGGGGGCGCCTCAGGCACTGAGCAATAAACCCAGCCCTGCCCCTTTAAATCAAGGGGGCAGGTGTTACCTGGGGGGATGGCCCCCTAGGATCAACGATGTTAGCTTGTATAGTCCAGGGCCAAAGCCACTGGACCCCTGGCTCCGAAGATTGCCAGATCCTTTTTATCACATCTTACATATAACCTAAGCAAAATCTTTAGAATTAATAGTTTATTATTTCTAAGTTGTGAAACAATATAGAACTTGAAATAATAAAAAAAATCTTATCATATTCCTTGAAAATAAATAATACCCTTAAAAGATATTAAAAAAAGATTTTGCAGTATCATATTATGACAACTAACTTTTCAGGAAAATAGATCTTTTTCTTTTTGTAATATTTGTAGATTCACTCAGGCAGGTGTTTTACTTGATAAGTTAACATTTAGACACACACATTCAAAAACAATAAAATGATTTTTTTTAATTGTTGAAAATTCTAAATATTAACAACATGACTGCAAATATTACAATTGTAATTCAAGATTAAAATTAAAAATTCTTCTGTATGTTTATAAACAAATTATCAATGTGTATCTAAATTCAATGCTATTATATATATATATATATATATATATATATATCCAATTGCTGCTTTAACTTTTCCATTGTAGTGGCATCAGTAAATAATCCAAAAGTGCTCAATATAATAAAAACATACAGCAGTAATAATAATAATAATAATAATAATAATAATATTAGTAGTGGAAAAATTAAGGGTCTTCCATGGTTTCAATCAAAACAATTTCATCAAGACCCTATCCTTAACTAAGTCAATGAAATTCCTTAGTTAAACTCAGATATATTTCGGATAATAACAGTTGAATGTTAATCACGAGAAAAATAACAGTGTTCAACTGTTATTATTCGAAATATATCTGAGTTTAACTAAGGATTTACATCAACTTAATTAAGTGTAGGGTAGGGTCCTGATGAAATCATTTTGATTGAAACCATGGTAGACCCTTAATTTTTCCTTGATTGATATTATATAAGGACCTACATGAGTCAGACACTATCTACCTAGGTTTCACCTAAATGGATCTTCTGGATAATTCTGACTAATTATGCTCTACTTAATGTATTGAGCACTTTTTACATATACAACTTAGAAAACTCGTCCAGTGTTTTTTCTTTTGGTCAATACATATGACACTGATAATTATTTTCAGAAAGTACAGGTATGCTGGTCTTTTCTTTTTAAATTTTTTTCACCAGATATCAGTTTGAAAATTTGAAAATTTTATTTTAAAAAACTGAGTCATCTGGGTTTTTTTTCACATCGGTAGAGTTTAGAAGCATAAAATAAATAAATAAATAAATAAATATATATATTATATATATACAATTTCACTTAAGTTCATTTGACTGTACTTATTTCATAACTTCCAATTTGCATATAAAGAAATATAATACACACCTAGAGACATAAAAAAATAAAGTTTAAAATTCCCCATTTAATATACTGTGCTTTGTTTCAGGTAAAACACTATTCCACTGGGTAAGGCAAGTGAAAATTACCTTACAAAGCCAGAAGGATGCAATTAGTTAAAATGATGTAGTGCTACTATATAGGCTATGTATGTATTGTAATAACAGGAATTTCTAAACTAGAAATGCAGTCATTTCAGTGCATCAAATGTAGAGACAATTGTTAACCAAGATTTTATTTGACATATTCATAGAAAAAAAAGTCTATGGAAATTTTTTTTATAGATTTTTTTTATGAAGTGAAGTAAATAATTTTTCATTTGATAAAAACAGAAAAGGTTAAATCGAAATTAACGGACCTAAATTCCACCATCGTATGTCACCCTGACGAAAGGGAAAAAAATACCAAAAATCAGGGAATTAACCGAATTTAATGAAATTTTCAGTGTTGATATATTAATGAATAAAAGATATAATGCACCAGTTATTTTATTTAAAAACTTTTACATTTTTTTAGGTCAGTTAACTTTGAACCACGTATCTTTGAGGCATAACACAGATTCTCAAAGGTACATGAATTTCTTCTAATGACTGCAATAAGGGTTGGCTTAAAATAAATATTAAAAATGACTTACAATTCAATTTAAATGAAAAAATATAAAAGAAGAAAAACTAAATGCTACAAAGAGAAAGAAAAGAATTAATCACCCAAAGTTCTCTGTAGTCTTCTTAGTTAATAATAGTAAAAGGTTGGCAAATTCTCAACTTGGAGAGAAGTAAAATGCTCAAACACACCACACACACACACACACACACAGAAATAAATTAAATAAAAACAAAATATAAGAAATAGCAAGCAAAAAAAAAAAAACAAGAAAAATAAGATAGATAAACAAATATTTTGATTGTGTTTTTGTTTGAATGGAAATTAAAGCTTAAATAAAACTATAAAGTGTCGAATAAGAAAGCAAAAAGCTCCAGAGAAAACAATAAAATTTGAATCATCATTTGAATGTGCCTCTTTAAACCTGCAGCTATTCATCAGTAATTTTTAATGACCTTTATTAAAGTTTGGTTAGAAAAAGAAACATTTGAAACTTAAAGATTTCAGGTATAAAATAAGCAAGTAGCATGCCATTGCTGTTGCCAGGCCAGGCAAAAATGAAGAAGAAAAAAATCTACATAAGAAGAAAATCATAATGGATCACTTTGAAACTTTCTTTATCAAGCTGACATAAATGTCTGCTTTAATTATGTATCTTGAGCTTTTTGAAAAGTTTCCACATGAGAAAGAGAGAGAGAGAGAGAAAGAGATAGATAGAGAGAGGGGGTAGGGGAAATAATTTAAAATAAATGTAGTGGCAGTGACAATGATGGTAATGCCAGAAAGTTTGAAGAATTTGTGATTTTCTTCATTTCAATTTGACTATGAGAAACCAGAGAAAAAAAAATCACAGCTATTAATGTTGACAAGGTGAATTGTGGGTAATTGTAATCATTTCATTCAATTTCTTTTCTGAAAAGAAAATATTTGTAACATGCATGATATATTTTGACAGCTAAAATATATATATGCACATATATATATTTAAATAAAATAGTAAATGTGCAATAAGCTTCAAGTTTCATGTGAAACAATATTTTAAAAATATGTACATATATAGATATATAATAATGTTCACACATATCTATGCATATTATGAATATCTAGATAATTGTAAATTACACATACACTTAGAGAGCTGTATATCTAGATAGGCATATAGATATATTATACAGACACCTATATTAAGTTTAAACAACTATTGCTGAATATTCAGAGGGTCTCAATATGATGCATTGAAAATAAAATAACATTTAAACTGGTGTTTTTTAAGCTAATAGAACAGAAGAAGATCTTTAGATAAAATTCTAAATATCAAATATTACTAGTACATTTTTATATTTTTACTTTTGAAACAATGTTAAATATTCCTGTTTTATGTAGAAAGAATTCACTGAAGTGGTGAAATTAAATCAGCACATAAGGCTCAGGTAAAAATTGGATCTAAGTTCCAGTAAACAAAAAGTAAAAATTTCAAAGAAATATTTTCTTTCTTTAAGGTAAACTTAGCCATAAAAATTACAGATAAAAATTGAGTCAAAACAGACAACAGCTACAAAATATAGAAATATGGTGAATAGAATTAAACACAAAATAGCTCATGTGAAAAAAGCCTCAAGTTAAATTCATTTTTATCAAAACTAGCATAAAAAATATATAATCATTTAAAAAATCATCTTTCTATAAACATTTTATACATGCCAGTTAACTATTTTATTTAGTAAAATAAGTTTACCTAAGTATTATTAATGTTATCATCATAATCATTCAATTTCATTTTCACTATGTATGAGTATTTGGACTTGATAGGCTTTTTTTTTAATCAAATTATTTTATTTTATTTTTTATAGAGTACATGTTAGCTATATGCACTGCTAATCCAGAAAAAGAAATTATCTTAAAGTAAACCTCATAGTGAAGAGAATTTTTTTGTTTCTTATAAGCAGCTTTTCTGCTAATGTATGTTTTCTGCCATTAGAGTTTTTGTAGTCCCAGAGTTTTCATAAAATATTTTTTCTGTTATGTTCAGTTTGTAAATTTCTTTGACTCAATTTGATCAATATATTAGTTGTCTTCAAAATTCTATTTATAAGAGTAGTAATGAATGTTATCCTAAAAATAATAATTTTGTGAGTGTGTTAACCAAATGTTGAATATTTTGTTCAATTCTAATATAGGATTACTTCCCTTTATTTGAAGTGTCAAAGCAACTTTAGGAAAAAATAAACTACAAGGAAGGACTCTATTGCTTTTTATGAAAGTAATCTAGAAGAGATATTCATTTTTTTGGATTTTCCAAAGGAATTGTATTTAACAATATTAAAATTGATTTTTATCTGACCTTACAAGAAAATATAATTATAAATTTTCATTTTGTGTCTGAAAAACAAATGTGAAAATAATCTAGATAAAGGATTTTCTTAGATTTATAAAATTAAACATCTTTTTTCCGTAAGATAAAAAAAATTGTATGCTAAATTATGAAGAAAATGTTAATGTTTTATTTTTTGTTTTATGCAGGAAAATAACTTTATTTACAAAATATAAGATTGTTTAGTAGAATAATTTATCATTTATTAGTAAATTTCACTGCAAAAAATGTGAAGGTTTTGAAATTAGTGTTGTAAAATGATATAGTTGCATTAGCAAAATATTAAAATAAACATGCGTTTCATCTCTACATTGTTGAGGCTGGTGAAAAAATTCCAATCATTATTGAGAGAGATACTGCCATGACCTTATAATTTCTGTGTGTCTTGATAGCTAATAGAAACTCAAAACTTAACAAATTATTATAAAAGATTATTCATCCTTATTCATCCATATAAAACTTTGAAGGCAAATCAGGGAAGATATAAACTTATGAAAACTGAATCCAGACCCATTAATTTAGATAGAAAAAAAAACTTATTTTTTTGAAAAAAGCACTTTGATAACACTAATGACATGATTAAAAATAGTCTTGAAAAATTGAATTCTATTATTTTCTATTAATAATGGAGATTCAATCTCTATTTATCTGTAACCAAAACTACATCGCTGCTTATGTCACAATACCAAAAATCTGTAATCAGTTTTTTAAATTATTTTTTTAATCTCACCCTTTTTTCAGTAACAGAGGTTAACTAAAAAGTTTACAAATAAATAAATACCTACGATTTTGTGTAAAATTTATGTGTAAAATATTCAAAATATTTATTTAATTAATAATTAATAGATGCACAATTTGAGGGGGACAGAACCAAGTTTCCACTTCAAATTGTTTTATATTTTTTACTCCTTTAATATATTTGATATTAAATAATAATGATTGATGATGTTTCTTCTAGAAAAAAAAAGAGTTTACATGTCTAATTCATTTCCTTACTTTTAATACATATACATTTTTATTTATTTATATGTGTAAATCATATTTTAGTCAATAAATGTAGCATGAAGAAATATATATATATATATATAAAGTAAGCCGAATGAGTCAGAGAATATATATATATATATATATATATATATATATGATTCACTTCTTATACAAGAACTATGATGTTTAGTAAATATGTTTGTGTGAATGCAAGCAGTGACACCTACCAGCAAAAATTCAAACTATACTTTAAGTAATCTTAACAAGTGACTTCCATTTAGTCCCTGTCCAGACAAACACAACTTGGTTCTATGTAGACAATAAGTGAAAATGAAATAAGCCCATTGAAATGAGGAGAGTACAACAATCAAAATATAAAGAACAACTTACCTGGATTGGCTACCCACTCTTGGAGTGCTTTTTGTAGTCGCCTGACATGAAGAGGTTTGCTGGCCATGCCTACTAATGCCATTATTTCCAGAAACTCTTCTTCTCCAGCTTCACAGAGTTGTTGAACATCATCTCCACCTGATAAAGGCAGCAAAACACAAAGAATTTTAAGAACTTTCATGAAAGACTTGAAGTTTTGTTTTTATGTGACTATTTTTCATTAGTATATTTGATTGTACGATATACTGGATATATTTTGTGGGGTCTCACATCAGTGAGGGGGGGGACCAGTGTACAAATAAAACCATTCACATTAGTGAGGGGGGACCAGTGTGCAAATAAAACTGTTCACATCAGTGAGGGGGAGCAGTGTGTAAATAAAACCGTTGAGAGGAAGGCCCCCAAAATGGTGCACATTCTCTCCCGATGACCCCAAAACCAAATACATAACAAATCAAATTCAAACATAACAAAACAATCATGAAGTTGAACTTCTCGTTGGTTTTGCTAACGGATCGTAGATCATTCTACAGTCAGCTCACTTTCTGGTGAGTTTCAGTTACTTACCAAGTAACTTCCTTCTCCAGTTGATATATAAACCATCAATATTGAGAGCAATAAGGTTGGTGGCAAAATAAAGTTTTATTAGTACCTTAGGGTGTTCTCTTTGAGAATTTGAGTTAGGAGTTCAATAATTAATTGCTAAATATCACAAAATCAAAAGGAAGAATGAATTGTCCAAAATAGAAAAATAAGAAAAACTCAAAGGTATAGTTAAAAAGAAGCACCATAAAATGAAGAATCAGACAGAAAAAAATAATGGAATTTTTTGCTAAGAACAAAAAAAAGTATTCAAATGAATAAACTAATTGTGGATATAGAAGTTGTAAAAATCACAATAAGATTACTAAATCAATCAGCAGAAAATTAGAAAAAAAGATACAAGAAAGGAATTTTATTCATTTATTAATCTATTTATTAGTAAAGTAAAAATCAATTCACTTTTTTTGCTATTCATACTGGTTGGTATCATTCCGTCTGCAAAAGACAATAGCATAGTGTCCAATTTTTTTTTTTTTTATTTTATTAACTACATAGCCTGGGTTGGTTGATATGGAGGATGTGCTGTTACTAAGCAGCAGATCACCCAACCTCTTCACACTGCCCTGTGGTTCAAAGGAATGGTAAGAGACCAATGCAGTTTGCAGGAGTTGCGGTGTAGTGCTGAAATTCAGTGTTACTCCACCTCCGATTTGTTTTGGGGGTTTACTTCCCTAGCTTTTCCTCAGGATCATGTAAAGCAACTCGGCAGTGGTAGTTTTATAAATGGTTGTAGCTATAAATGTCTATACAAGCCAAAAACCAGAGCTTTTTTAGGGTAAGAGATGTGCATTTTACACCAATGGTCAATGTTCGAAGGAGGGGTGGATTGAGGGTTTTAAAATCCAGGAGTTCTAACACTGAGTTTTCAAGGCAACTAAAACTTTCTCCTACTTGGAAGAATAGTGAACAATATTTCTACTCCAATTTCCATCCATTTGACTAAGGCTTAGCAAATATCAACAAGCAAATAAATCACTATATTTAATGTGAGAACAAAAATTCACATAAAATGGATCCATTTATTAAACAATTTTCTTCTAATTTCGTCACATTATCATTTTTAATAATAAAGTTTCTCTATTTCAATATTTCTTTTATAAAATACAAAACAAAAAAAAGATATGATTTAAAAAAACAAAAATATATAAGCAGCACAGAGCAAAAAGTAGAAAAGAGAATGGAAAAAATAAAGAGTGATGGAAATATATTGGTTGAAGGTGTTTCACAAAAATGGTTTAATAATATATTCAATATATAATTGTATATAATTTCTGATTTGTCTGGCCAACAGACACATTCCCTACACAGATGAAGGAGAACACTAGAAGTAATTACAAATTGAAACAAAATATGGAGAAGGAAGAAAGTTAATATAGATATTTTCAGATTATAGACTTCTTGATTGATTTGTAAAACCAGGACTTTTGAATGCAGAGATGCTAATAGGTACAAGGTCCTGCGTCCCTGGGTCACAAAAATCTTAAAGGATGCAGTAAAATTGTATCCATGCATCCCAGTGTGTTTCTTTTTTCTTCCCTCACCATTTCAGCTAATTGTAAATATATTTCAATAGTTTCTTAGAAATGAATAACACAGGATAGGTTACAAGGTAGAAGTTAGACAGCTTTAGTTGGGATCCATAAATTTTCCTGGGTACTCATTCAAAGCAAATATGTGCATCCTAGGATGCACTAAATCAAAAAGCTATCAGCATCACTGGAATGGTATAAAATAAATAGGAGAAAATTTGTACAGAATATCAAAAAGAAGAATTATGTGAAAATTCTACTCGAATAGGTACATTATGTACTAGTTTTTTTGCTTACTAAAAGTAATGACTAATGAATCATTCAGGAGGAGGGTATATGAAAAACTGAGAAGAGGTTAGTTTTTATTTTTTTTATTTTTTTTTAATAAAAGCAGAAAAGAAGATGGAAGGATCATAAGAGGTAGAAAGAGTTTGACTTCTACTTTTCTGTTTATTTCCTAGAATATCTTTTTCTTTCAACGCCTTCTGACACACTCCTAGCCCTTAATTTTTTTTTTGTTTCTTTCATTTCATTTTTTCTTCTTTATTTTTTTTTTACAGACCTAATTTTCTCTCTTCTTCTTTTCTTAACAACTCACCCCTCCACTCACATAGACAGCCCCTTCATCTCTGTAAGTGTGGATTTCTTCATTCTATTTCAAAAGAAACATAAAAAGATGCCAATGATAGAAAAATAAAAAATAAATAAATAAAACTGCTTTCTTTCTTTCTCCACCCCCTGTTGTCATTTTTTCTTCAGTTTCATCAATGGAAGCATTATTTCATACAACTGAGCACTGTAGAGAGTGGAAAGGCAAAAAGCAGTGAATTTTAATTCAAAATATTTGCCTTTGGGTGAGAACATTGTAAGTAGAAGTATCACCAAACCCAGAGATAATGAGCAGTTAAAAAGAAGATTTCAAACTGTTCAGACTTGAAGCACCAATATTTGAAAAGAACATGAAAGGTACAATACGACAGTTGCAAAAATGGAATGATTGATAGAGCTTTTGCAATTTTTTTTTCCTTAAAGAGTCCATTTTTTTCAAACAACACAAGTGAAAATAAATAAGGGAAAATTGAAGGAAAAGAAATAAGATAGAGAAAGCATATGTAAAGAAGAATCAATGTGTATATGTGAATATGTGTGTATATATATATATATATATATATATATATATACACACACATAGAGGTATTTTACTTTTTATACAACAGACATAAATGTATATCTGTAAGTTAACATGCACACAAATGGTTAGATAGACACACAAAAAAAATGACATTGATTTCAATCTTTATGCTTGATAATTTTTTTTTTTTCATTCACTAATATTTGGCATCAAGGAATGGTTTCTTTAACTAATTGAAATGAAAGAACAGACATTAAAAAAAAGTATTTCTTACAATAAAAGTTTGAAAGTGTATTTTTAAGATGAATTTTGAATTAGAAAAAACTATAAAAAAAACAAAAAAAACAGGAGGTGCCTGTGTGTAAATTAAAGAAGAGGGCATAAATGAATGCACAGATACTGATAAAAAAAAATAAAAATGATCATAATATGAACATAAGCAGTCATCATAATTAGTTTAAAAATTATATAGATTTATCGAAATAGAACAAGTGGAAGTGGAAAATATGAATTAGACTTAAAGATGGAGGATAGAATGATAGGGAAAAACAGGAGATGATATGTAGATGAATAAAAACAAAACAGCTGGACACATAGCGTAGCGGATATAGGCGTTGAGTAAATACAGTTCTAAGTGACAGTTATCTCTAGGCTGCAGGTTCAATCTTGGTCAAGGGTGACAGTAACATAGAATAATAATTAACACAGCTTAACACTTGTACCCAGCTATGATTAGCAGTATGAGAACAATATACCCCCGTGGATTGAATAAAGAGTAGAGTTCAAAGTTCTGTGATGGCCTTTGACTATGAGTTCGAGAAGGCTCCTGAATCAGACAAGAAATACCCGAAGAAGGTCGGAGGGCATATCGGCCAAAATGCTGTACAGATAACAATAAAGATGAGGACAATAGTATGAATAATCCAAATAATCCAAATTATCAACTCCCATCTGAAAAATTCAGTGATAAAACCGTCAAAATTAAACAAGAAATTGTGTGAGAAAAAGGGAGATTTGAAGTATTTTAATGTATCTATAAATGATGTTTCATTTTTTTTTGTTTTGTTTGAAGAACTTAGTTTTGTCATTCAAATCCCATTCAATTTGTTTGTCCTACAAAGCTCTTCAACTTTTTTTTTATTCCATCTACATGCTTAAAGATAAAGAAGAAAAGCAAGTAGATACCACAATATGTATGTATGTATGTGTTAGTTAAAAAGATACTCTTGTTACTAGTATGGACAGGTAGTCAAAAGAGTCCAAGCAGTAAGTGACTATCTTAAAATATAGCAAAATGTCAAATGTCAAAGTGGGAATAAGAGAAACACTTTAGAATAAATGAATATCACTTAACTCAGATTCCCATGTCATAGTAGACAGAGCAGCTCACTGAAGCTAGATACATTTAACAGCAAATGTGGATGAACAAGAAAAGCCACTTTAGTAGATCACTAAAGTAAGAGCTTTAGTTTGTAATTCTTTAAAAAATACAGAAGGGAAAAAAATAGTGTGTGTCTGTGTGTGTTCAAGAACTCACTGAGCCCACATTTTAACCATGCCGACATTCACTTTTTTGAAGTCAGTTCTAAACCAAGATTTTATACATTTGTTCTTTGATCTATTATTTCTATCAACTGTTCAGAATGTTTGGCTATTCTTTACAAATATTAAGTTAGTCCGCAAATCAATTTGAAATCAAGACTTACTTTAGGTAAGTGTCAATAATTGTATATCATTGGCCAAATAAATTTGATTTGCACCCAAAACATTTCCAATTCATCTACTCCAAGAAAAGTAACAAAGATACCATTCTGTTCTCAGTCAATAAGATGAAATAATATTTTATCTACATTTCAACTGAGACTGAAAAAGTTTCAAAATAGATCAATTTTAGAAAACAATCCTAAATACACAAACATTGTATTATTTGAATTATTGTCCTTATCTTTATTGTTATCTGTATAACATTTTGGCCAATATGCTCTCCGGCCTTCTTCAGGTATTTCTTGTCAGACTCAGGAGCCTTCTCGAACTCGGGAATCTTCTTGTTGTAATCAGGGGCCATCATGGAACTTTGAATAAAGGGTTAGGTTCAAAGTTCCGTGATGGCTCTCAATTATGACAGAATTTTTATTTTTGTTAATACACCGAGCAGTGAAATATTAATTGAAAAGTTGTTTGTTTTATCCACTTTTATTCCTCATATATATATATATATATGGTTAGGTAACCAGTCAAGGAGAAGAAAAACTAGGAATTCAAACCTGTTAAACTCTGCTTAAGAAATTGACCTTGTGTTGAATCCTATTCATGCAGATAGGTTAATATATTAGGGAAAAAATGACAAAAGAAGATTTAGGTTGAAAACATAATAGACTATTTTAGAGAACCTAGAGGAATTATCTCTATGCTTTCAACCTAAATCTTCTTTTGCCATTTTTTACTAATATAATTTTGTTCTGTGACTGACAATAAGAGCACACATTGAGCTCTGTAAATTACGACAACTGAAAAATTACTACGTCGTAAGGAAGATTTCTCCACTCAATCTTTGGATTATATATATATATATATATATATATATATATATATATATATATATATATATATATATGGTCACTATTTTTAGTTACAAAAACCCAATGGAATTTAGTGAGTTATCAAAAATTTATAGCTGATATCAGTGGTTGAATTATAAACCTTACAAGTTCTAGTCGTCACTTCAATCAACATTTGGTAAATGTAAGTAATCTTTAAATAAACATAATCGTACAAAATGACATATGCCTTTGATGAAATCATATTCAACTGTAAAAACAGAAGGTATAAAATTGAAACATAAAGACTGAGAGAAAATCATTAAAAAAAAAAACTGTTGAATGAAACTTTTTCCTTCCCTAGTAAAATATCTGGTCAGCAAAAAAAGTAAAAAGCAACAGAGTGGATGAAGCAGGGTGGATGAAGCAAGGGGGACAAAATGAAGGATTGATGCTTTCCCAACTTTGCAACCATCTAGCACTTATTATTTAAATCTTCATCAACACACCAATGAAGGAGGGAACATTTTTCTGCTGCCTTTGCTATTCTGTAGCAGCTGACACAAATAAGTTTTCATGTATAATCAGAATAAATTTAAATATATTGATCCAGCGGAGCCATTCAATGCCTACTTGTGTGCAGAAGCAGCTGAAATATGTCAAGTTAGAAAAATGAAGGGAAAGAAGGAGAAATGTAAAGAAGAAGGCAGATAAGGTGGTTCCTCCATCAATTACATATGGAGAGAAAACAAAAACCAATCAGGAGAGAGAGAGAGAGAGAGAGAGAGAGAGAGAGAGAGAGAGAGAGAGAGAGAGAGAGATGCAGGCAAGAGTTAGGGGAAAAAGTAAAAGGAGGAGAGAATACATCTATCAATTATTAAAATGAAAATTGGACAAATGTGGAAGATTTATAACTAAAAGAAAAAATACGAAAAAGGAATAATTAAAACAAATCTTGCAAATACAAAATGTCCATCAACAATAGAAAAAAAAGAGAAATATGAAAACTAATTGAAGCCAACCTAAGGAAGGAAATATTCATTTTTTTTCCTCCTTTTTCTCCAGCAGATCTTTAATGAAATGCTGGCTCATTACTATGTCCAAACATAAACTGAGGAGAAGGATTGTATTAAGCTCCAAACAAGAGAAAATGCTGGCTATTGCCAAAAAGATTACATGCTGCAAGTTGATTCTCTTGTACTAGGATTTTTTTTTAAATTGTTTTTAGTCATATAAGAACTTTTTTTTATTACTTTTATGCATATACATATTATTATATAATGGTACACAGTAATAACCTACTCGAGTTTCACCATAAGGATCTTCCCAGTCAAAGAACGCTGGGTTTCAAATTTGAAAATGAGCAGAGGTGATATTTTCCAAAGGATCAAAAGATCCTTTGGAAAAATATCACCTCCGCTCATTTTCAAATTTTAAACCCAGCGTTCTTTGACTGGGAGTCTGTCACTAACTGCCATTGCCAAAAAAATACACACATGCAATTGGATGTAATTAACCAATATCTTGATTAATTCAGTGGATTTAACCCTGAAGATCCTTATGAAAGATCCTGTGTACCATTATAATAATAAATTTGCTCTACTCACGTATTGAGCATTTATATTTGTTATATTGCTGTCTTATCATTGTGAAACTTGCATCAACTAACCATTGTGACTAATTTCACAGGTAAGTCACCTTTTTCATATAAAATCATATATATATATATATATATATATATATATATATATATATATATATATATATATACACACTACATCTACCTGTGTACTTGTAACATTATATTCACATTATTACTATAGCATGTTTTAACAATATTATTTCAATAAAGAAGCTTATAAGCAGTTTCTCACTTATATTCAGTATACTAGTACATCCAAATACAGTTTGTGCCAGACATAGAATAACTCGCAACAGTGCTAAAACATCAAGGTAGACGGTTTGCATAATGGATCCTTAATCTTCGCAGTCTCAGTAATCACACAGATGTTCTCAAACAAATAGTCTTGGGCCAGCTTATTAACTCTCTATGAAAGGTAAGCTAGGCTACTCCACAACACTAACTGAGCTAAACCGGCCCTATAAAGTGAGGAGCTGATGGTAGTTGTGGCGCTCTACCTCAGATGCTAAAAACAATCTAGGTCTAGTGCTAGTGAAAAGGGGATAGTCTCCCTCACTGTCTGGCTGATACTGGTTTTAGGCCACCCTGCTGACTTTACTTTTACTTATAAGCAAAGTACTATCCTAAGTTAGTAACAAGATTTTAAGCCTGCATCTATGGATTCAATATATTCTTATATACACCAGCAAGTTATACCTGTTGGTGACTGATATTTAGATCACTGAATATCACTTAGTTATGACTTGTATAAAGAAAAGGTTATGGTGTTTATTGGAGGGGTTGGCGAAAAATGGTGACATTTTGTAACATATTTTTGTCTGTAAAATGAGTTCTAGAGCTAGCCTACTACTAAAAATTGGTTTATAAAAGCATTTTTATCCAAGGAATCCAGAAATGTTATCAAAAAGTCTTAGTCAACCAATTTAAAGTTATTGATAATTTCTGATTTTTTCATAGCAACACCAATATCCCGATGTGACACTGCATCTACGACAAAATTTTTTTCTATTATTATTTCACGTTTGTACCAAAAAGATAGTTTGATTTTTGCTCAGAACCGAAGATATTTGTTAATTGCAAAACCATTTAGTTAACTTATATTAGACACAATACTTAATAAAATAGTTTGACACATGATATCCAGTGTTGCACAGACATTACCTTAATAAAAAATAAATAAATAAGCACTGAAGATTGCAAAGCTCAGCATTTATATGAAATTATATTGTGGAACTAAGGACACGGCTTTCTATGGAAATCAAAGCCATCATAACAAATTAGCCAATAACTTAATAAAGAAAAGAAATATTATTGTATGCAATTAAAAAAATATACTTCTGATTATTCTATTTGAAGAATTTTTATATCCTTGATTTTTCTTTGTATCCATGGACAAGCCATGGATTTTTTTCTGATTATTTTTGTTGGTTCAAATTCATAAACAGAATTATTGGTATCATTAGTCTATTTTAAAGGTGAGGGTAGGGGGGATAGGAAGGCTGGTGTTATTCATAGTACTTTAAAGATTTTTTTTTCAAAAAGCTACCAACATTTATTAGTTTTCCAAGTATTTATATCAGAAATATAAAGACAAAAAAGAAAGAGATAAATAATCAACAAATATGAATAAACTTAGATGTTAGAAAGAAATGGAAATGAATCCAACAATATGTGGGAAAGTAATTTATAAGATAGATAGATAGATAGATAGATAGATAGATAATAGATAGATAAAAAGTGATCAACAGAAATAGCAGAAATAGACAGATAGATAGATAGAGATAGATAGAGATAGATAGATAGATAAGTAGATCAGCAGATAGATAGATAGATAGATAGATAGATAAAAAGTGATCAGCAGAGATAGATAGATAGATAGATAGATAGATAAAAGATAGATCAGATAGATAGATAGATATAGATAGATAGATAGATAAAAAGTGATCAGGATAGATAGATAGATATAGATAGATAGATAGATAGATAGATTAGATAGATAGATAGATAGATAGATAGATAGATAGTGATCAGGATAGATAGATAGATAGATAGATAGATAGATAAAAAGTGATCAGGAGAGATAGATAGATAGATAGATAGATAGATAGATAGAGATAGATAGATAGATAGATAGCAGGATAGATAGAGATAGATAGATAGATAAAAAGTGATCAGATAGATAGATAGATAGATAGATAGATAAAAGTGATCAGGATAGATAGATAGATAGATAGATAGATAGATAGATAGATAGATAGATAGATAGATGATAGATAGATAGATAGAGATAGATAGATAGATCAGCAGAGAGATAGATAGATAGATAGATAGATAGATAAAAATGATCAGCAGAAACAGATAGAGAGAGAAAGAGAGGGATAAAGGTGATTACAAATAGATAGATCTAGAATCACATGCATAAGAGATTGGATCATAATTTTACTTTTACTCCTTATCTAGCCATTATCAGTAAAAAAAAGAAAAGAAAAAGTAAGAGAAAGAAAAAGTAAGAAAAATATTCTTAAAGATCAAAAGATAAAAAATGTCTTCTCTACCTTCATTGTCATTATTTCTAAAAGTTATAATTGATGGATTACTTCCATATTTTTCTAAACAGTCTATTATTTCTGGTATATTTTCCATTAATTCTTAGGTAAGAGTGTCTATTAGAGTTTTTGTTCTTGGGTTTCTACTGATTGTTTTCTAGCAATTGTTAGCCTTTTATAACAGAAAAATGCTACCTCTTTAGCTAAAAAGATACGTTTGTTTGTTTCTATTCTTTCTGATAAAATGTCATAGCTAAGGTAAATGATAAAACTCATAGCTGTCAGGCAGGATACTCTATTTGAGTAGACCTCAAATGGCTCACTCAATATTACCCTGGAAAAGATTATGAAAACAAAACTAATGAATCAAAGAAAAATATAAATATATTAATAAAATAAATATTCTCATCAAATCAGAGAACAGGAACTCCACGTTCAAAATTTAAAACTTTATGTAAGTTATATCAATTAAGGATCCTATCTAGGTGCAAAAAATTATATCAGAAAATTTCAGGGCAAACCAAAGGAAATCTAACACTGAGAGAAGAACAAGTCATTTTGAAAATAACAAGGAGATGCAAAAGTATAAGAGAAATATAGGGCTGGTTTAGCTCAGTCGGTAGAGCGTCCACCTAGGAACAACAAGGTTCCGGGTTTGATACCAGCTCTCGCCAACTCAGTGTATGAGTAACACAGGGATCTGTGTGATAAATTGAGGAGCTGATGGTAGGTATGTAGCTCCACCCAAGAAGCAAAAACAATCTCCTTGGTCAAGTGCTAGTGAAAAGGGGATAGACTCCTTTGCTGTTTGGCTGATACCACCTTGACAACTTTACATTATATCTACCCTAACTTAAAAGCTAGGATTAAAAAATGTACGTTGCTATAAGCTGAACTGTACTTGTCCATAAAAGTTGAAATAAATTTCTTGAATACAGCATGAACTAAAGCGTCTACCCACACAAGGTCATTCAACAAAAATTTAATTGATAAATAAAGTATTTATTTATTTATTTATAGGATCTGTGGATATACCAAAGTATGATAACCTAATTATTACAATGTTTGATATATTTACTTAAGAGCTATTGCTAAATATTTCAATATGTAAAAAGTATAAAAGTAGGGTCAGTTTAGCTCAATGGGTTGAAATAAACTATACGTTATTTCAAAATGTTTCATAAATTTGAAACACTTAAAAGCTAAGGAACCTAAACATTGATTTTTTTTTAATAAAAAAAAAAATCATGGCACCTTAACGTTAAGCAAGGCACAGAGAGGAGTGAGGCGGAGAGTAGAGTAGCCTCGACAGCAAAGAGAGCCAGAAAGAGGGAGAAAAGCCAACAGCCCCAGAAATCATCACTGTTTGTATGCATTCAGTGCACCAAAGACTGTCACTCAAGAATTGGCCTGCAAGTCACTAGCAGATATTTTTTTTTTTTTTTTGGACACAACACCATCATCCTTAGTGGACAGAAAGGTGCCAAGAAAATTTTGCATATTCATCTAACAAGACAGTGCTATAAAGTTTAGTCTTCAGTCAATATGTTACCTTCATTGTTTTTTAATAATAATAATGAAATTTATTGCGTACATTGCTCATGTACACCACAACTCATCAAAGTCTCATATATAGAACATAGAATAATATACTAATGTCAGGATCATGAATAACATACAGTAATAATATACATGCATTTGTGCGTGTGCATGCATGTGTGTGGAGGGTGTGTGTGAAAAAATATTTCTGAAAGTCATGTTTTCTGACTTTGTAGGCATGGCCATATGTGTTAAAAACATGGAGATCAAAAAGGTGTTCAATGAGAGACAAAGGTAGATCTAATGAAAATTAACTGAAAGAATATTAAATTCATTTTTCAAAGTAATAAAATCTAAGAGCTTGGTCATATATTGTTAGATCTTCCAATAAACTTGCTCATCTGAATAAAACAGAGAAAAGAATCAAGATATAGAATTATTAAGTCATCCAACAGTTGAAAGTAACACTTGGCTCAAATCCCTAAGAAACTAGCTTAGTAGGATCAGAAGCTCATTCATTGACTTTGATAAAACCTTGATCAGACAAAAACTATAAGGAGCAAAGCAGACAAGTAAAAATGGCATTAGAGTAATTGTAGTGTCAAAATGTATGAAAAGCAAAGAGTGTGTTACATGATGATTTCAGACTGAATGTTTCTTATCTAACAATGAGAAAGAATAATCTGTGTGTGAGAGATAAGAGACGTCTAGTTAATAAGGAAGTGACAGTTGGATATGAGTAAAAGAGAAGGACAAAATAGAAATGACATTCATCAGTTCAAAGACACAGACAAACAAGAAAGATACAAGAGTGAAATATTGATTTCACACTTGGAAAAATTTTTAAACACAAGAAAGAGTTCAATAAATCTGGATGATTTGAAGTATTTCTTGTCAAAGAAAATTCAAATAGATTAAAAGGAAATATATAAATGTATTTACAGAAGTCGAAAGAAGAAAGGAAAAAAGAATGGTGATGGAGGTAGAATGAAAGAAAAGAAGAAAACTCTTGAGAAGAAAATGCTATTAATGAAGAAAGAAAGAAAATGAATGATGCAAGTGAATGATAACAATAATAATAAAACTTTCTACTTTCATTTTTCTCTATTTAGCTTAAATTAGGATTAAATTAGTGAAATAGATCACTAATTAGGACTGAGCCTAATCTAGTAGTGACCACCCCAAGCAGAGTTTAACAGGCTTGAATTCAGAGTTTTCCTTCTCCTAAACTGGTTGCCTAACCAAGGTTAAAGAGCCCAGTCTGCTCTACCATTTATCCATAGTAGTAGATTAGAGAGTAGTTGGATTCATACCTTTCCCAAGAGTATTAGCACTATGTGAACAGTATTCAAATCCAGGATTTGAACTCAGGTTGATGGGCCCATTTCCTATGACTAATGATTACACCTCCAACTAGCTTAGTATTATACTTAAGCAAACTTAGTAAAAATATAATATTACTAATAATCATAACAAAACAAATCCTTTAGACAGAATATGAAAGAAAAAAGAAAATGTTTGCTCTAATCAAGTTTTACATTAGGAATTGGTTAAGATGGGCCAACAAATATCAAAAAGATATGACAAGTTTGATATAGAATTTCATAGGGAAATGTTTTTTTGATATCAAGTTGGTATAAACATAACAATATTGGAAAATACTGGCATATATATGTAGTGGCAATAAGGATGCCTGACTAACACTCTAGATTAAAAAAACAATTTTAAAAAAGAGCCACAACATTGCCAATCATTTGATTCCTCAAATAACTAAACAAAAGAAAAAAGAATGTGAAAAAGTTAAAATGGAGCAAATTTGATAAATCAACAACATAGACTAAAATAAATGTATTTAGCAAAAGTTGAAACATTGTTCCTTCTATACATGACAAGAACTTTTCACAAAAAAATGAATTGCTGTCACAGAATATCTTGAGCAAAAGTCAAGCAATGTATATACTCTTTAAAAATGAATAAATAAATAAGATAAATGAATGAAAAAAAAAATAAATAAATAAAATAAATAGAGAAATAAGAAAAGAAAGAAAGAAAATGAATAAACAAAATAAAAAAATGAAAGAAATAAAAAAATGAAAGAAATAAAATAAATTTAAAAAATTTAAATAAATAAATAGAATTAATAAATAAATGATAAAAATAAAAATGAATAAATAAAATAAATAAAAATAAATAAAATAAATAAAATAAATAAATAAATAAAAAAATTATTGATGATAGTAGTAATAGTAGTAGTAGTAATTCCAAAATGTGAAACAGAAAGAAAAGGCTGTAACAATATATAAAAATAATAATAAAGCTAAAAAGAAATAATAGCAATGTAGAAAGTGAGAAAGATAAAAGAAAAAAAAAGAAAGAAATAAAACTCGAAAGAGGAGGGGGTGCAGCAGAGAGATGGAAATTGATGGTCGAAACAAGAAACTACACAGAGAAGTGATAAGAACACTTTAGAAAACTGACATAAATAAATGAATAATAAATGGCTGTGTTGTGTGAAGACAAATTGAAAACTTTCAAACAACAACAACAGTTCACTGTTCATCAATATGGATTCAGTTGCATCTAACATGATGATGATCACAGGAACAAGATGCATATAAATACACCTGGTTGGTTGGTTGGTTTTAGGATTTTAGGGCATCTCATCTGGAAACTAGGATTGTTTCATTAAGTCAACTTAAATATCAACGTCTTCAAAATCAAACTTGAAAAATTAATTTAGTTTAACCAATAGACTTTTCGGTACTCTTACAATATGTGATCTACCAAAGGTTTGTGATCTAATATTGATCTCATGTGATCTATTAGGAAAAAAAGAAGACAGGGTTAGGGTTAGGGTTAGTTTAATGGGAAAATAATGGGTAGTTAATGGGTAGATCACATATTGGAATGTAAACAACTCGGTAGATCACATATTGGTTTAGAAACCATTCGGTAGATCACATATTGGAAGAGCACCAATTTTTCTTTCTCTAGTTATGACATTATGTGTGTGAGTGTGTGTATGCGTGTGTGTCAGAGTGTGTATATGTATGTATATAAGAGAAAGAGACAATGAATATGATAGGCTTATATTTATTTGAATTATTATACATTTTGTTTTGGTAAAAAATGTTTAGGTATTTATGCAGTCTAAGATGTGATAATGAGTTTATGTATATTTACTTAACTAAAAAGGTACTCATAAATGATTCTGTATATGATTAATGTGTGTGTGTGTGTATGTATGAGTGTGTGTGTGTGTGTATGTGTGTATGTATGTATGTATGTATGTATATGTTTGTGTATGTATGACACATTTTAGTTTTCTCTTTCTCAATTCTTTAAACATATTTCTTCCTTTACGTCTATCCAGTATTTTTATGAAAAGTAAAATTTATATTTTTCTTGAAAAAAAAAAAAATTTTTTTTTTTTTCATATTAAATTCATTTTTTTTTTTCATCTTCATCACCCCCCCCCTTCTTGAATTCTGTAATCATCAATATTCAAAAAGGTCAGCATGACACAAAGATGTTGTCTCCTAAGACTTTATGAATTTTAAATTTTTGAACTATATTCAATTTGAAAAAATAACATGCCTCTTACAGAAGCAAAAATTGAATCAGAAATATGTAATTACTTTTAGTTATTTTCTTATTTCTTTTTTATATCTTTTTAAAAATTTGTGTCTATTTTTTCTGCTCTTTAAAACTGGCTAATAATTACATAACATTGGTTTCTGTAGTGGAGTTTCTTATGCCATCAGAATTTCAATCTCTGGAGTGAAAAATAAAAGGAAAAAAAAAAGAAGACAAAAGAAGAAGAAAAAAAGACAAAAAAATATCGGAAGGCTGAAACTTTTTGTTATTATTGTTATTTAGTATGTTTTTTTAATTTTTATTTTTTAGACTTCCTTTTATTTTATTTTTTAATTTTTTTTCTATTTTAGTGCAGAAATTTTATAGCTTTGCCAAGAAATACATTTTTTCTTCCCCTTCTCTGTCAGACCTCGTGATTCTAAGTTAAATTTTCTTGTTCCTGATTATTTTTATACATTTTAAATTTCTAATTTGTTTTTTTTGTTTTTTATTGCTGTTGTTTAATTTTCTTGCCTGTTCTGATGATAAATTCAAGCATCTTTACATCAAGATTTCAAATTATATTTTACATCATCAATGACCAAATAGAGGATTAAGTAAAGAAATGCATGCAAAGTCAGTGACGCTGAATAATTCAAAAGATTATAAGATGGCCATGTGGGGAGAGAGAAGGATCAAGCAGTGGAATGAAGGAGAAGAAGAATAAGGTGAAAGAAAAAAAAAAGAGAAAAGAAAGAAAAGAGAAGAAAGAGAAGAAATAGAGAAGAGAGAAGAAAAAGAAGAGAGAAGAAAAAGAAGAGAGAAGAAGAAGAGAAGAAGAAGAAGAAAAAAAAAGAAGAGAGAAGAAGAGAGAAGAAAAAGAAGAGAGAAGAAGAGAGAAGAAAAAGAAGAGAGAAGAAGAAGAGAGAAGAAAAAGAAGAGAGAAGAAGAAGAGAGAAGAAGAAAAAGAAGAGAGAAGAAAGAAAAAGAAGAAAGAAAAAGAAGAAGAAAGAAAAAGAAGAAGAAAGAAAAAAGAAAAAGAAAGAAAAAGGAAGAAGAAAAAGAAAAAAAAGAAGAGAGAAGAAAGAAGAGAATGAATAGGTTAAACAGAATTTTAAAAAAGGGGGAAATCAAAATAAGAAAAATGAATGAAAACAAGAGAAAATAAAAATGAAGATAAAAATTGAAAAAATACAAGAAAAAAATATAAAAAAAATTAAACAAAACTGAAAGAATAGCTGAAACTAGAATCAGCAGGAGAACCCTAAAAGATAAGGTTGGTCTGAGTAGAAGTTGAGAGACAGACTGTAGAATTAAACCTGTGGCTGGTGGGTCCAAGAGGTAAGATTGTAATAGATTAGACAAGATAGAAGGATACTAGTTGTCTGAAGTAGATAGTCACTACAAGTTGAAGGTGAAAAGGAAGAACTTAAAAAAAGAAAATTAAACCAGCATTGGTTGTTACTAATTAAATAATAACTGAAGTAGAATTGTTCAGCTTTATCTTATCACAGTAGCCTTTGTTCTTAAAGCTTAGAACAAATTCTTCTATAATTATTTTCAATTTGATCAAGTAGAATATATATATATATATATATATATATATAATGAATTTGCATAAATGCATACCTCAGTCAGTAGAGCATCTGACTAGGAACCACAAGGTTCTGGGTTCGATAGCAGCCCTTGCCAACTCAGCATATGAGTAGCACAGGGATCTGTGCGGTAAAGTGAGGAGCTGATAATAGGTGTGGCACTTCGCCTCAGACGCCAAAACAATTTCTTTGGTCTAACACTAGTGAAAAGAGGATAGACACCCTCGCTGTCAGGGTGATACCAACTTTAGGCCATCCCGATGACCTTACTTTTTTACTTTATGTGCATCATGCATATACAGATAATATATATATATATATATATATATATATATATATATATATACATACATACATATACACAAACCTGTATATAATTACCTATATCTATATGTGCATAATATGATCATGTATAAAAATGTGTACATACCATAGGTGCCTAAACACATAAACGCATGTAAATGTGTATCGTGTAGATAAAGAAATATAAATGAATAGTAGTTAGATATATTTACACACTGGAATATGTAAAACTATTAAGTAATTTTTATTCAAAACAAAGTTTATCAATCCATCAACAAAATAAAATGATTTGATTAGAGTACAGTTGCATGAAAATCAGAATAGACATAAGAGAAATATATAAAGTAGATACTTATTTTATCATGTTGAATTAGATTTAAAAAATTAGTAAATTAAAATAAAAAAATTATTTCAATTTTTTTTTATAGGTTTAATGTTGTATTGTATAAGATGTGATATTTTCTCCTTAACATCAGAAACTCCAATTGTATAAATTGTTTTATAACAATAAAGAAAACTTAGTTTGCTAGCAAACCAATTGGCTTCAGGATAATATAGGAAAAGGAACAACAACTAAAAATGATCGAAATGTCATGAATATTATCACTTAAATTGAACAGACTAAGAAGAAAGGTTATGAAAACAAAACAAAATAAAAAAGATCAACTAAATATGAATATGAAAAAAAAAAAAATAAATGTATGTACTAAAAACTGTTTCACTTGATTGTAATAATAAAAACAGATAAAAATATTCTTTTTCCAAAAAAAGAATGATGCTAGGAAGTTGAAAAATGTTTCCAGGTAAAATAAAGTGAGAATAAAAAGACTTAGTAAAATATGAGTAATTTTTGGTTGTATCTTCAAAAGGGAAAGAAAAAAAATCTCATGTCCACACTGTAATAAAAAGAATCACACCAACAGCAGAGTGAAAATCACACACACACACATGCATGCATACATACATACATACACACACACACAAATAAACAAACCACATACAGCGGGGTGACCTGCCTTACCCAAAAAAGGATAGGCCAAATCTGGAATGATACTAAGACATTGTTGGATAGACACACATACACACACACACACACAGAATTCGGATGAAGGTATCACCAAATATACTACAGTATGGACAGATCCTAGCCACAAGCTCCAGAACTTAGCTTTCAGAAATCTTTTGACAAAGGGATCTTTATCCCAGAATATATTAAGAATATTAGATGAACAGGTAGATAAACAACATCTATATAAAGAAAACTAATTTCATTAAAATATACTGCATAAAACCAATTTGTAAACTTTTCATTAACTTATTAAAGTTGATACTTTTTCATAAGTGCTATTTTCCATGTCAAGATTTCACTGGACAAATATTTCTGATTGTCTCTAACACAGAAAACTTTCCCTGATCTTTTATAGCTAAAGATCAAACCCTACACAGAAAAAAGCACATGTTGAAGAGTGTAGCCCTTGAGATAACAAGGAGAACTAAAATAAATGCCAAATATTGGGAAAGAATTCAATCTAATATTGAATAAGACGGCAATTTCTTGTCTTCTTTTCTTCTTCTTCTTCTTCTTCTTTCAAATAATCTAAAACAGTCTAAATAAGCAGGTTACATCTGAACATTTGATTACTTAGATATCAAGCTTACCTTTATCTTTGTTAAGCAAAGAAGAAAGTTGAAAAAATAGATTAAAAAACAAAAACTCAAGAGAAAGCCCAACAAAGGCAACAAGATGCCTGTCAACAGGGGCAAAAACTAAAAGGTTAATTTCACCAGAACATTGTCAACATATCAAATGCCAAAGAAGAGAATAAACCAACCCGAAACTATTGGGTATTACCTAACCAGAATCTAGTATTAAATAGAAACAAACAAACAAGTGATAATAAAAGCCTATCCAGAAAGAAAGTCTGTTGCTCGGAGCCGAGGGTGGGGGATACGCTATGTCAAAGTAGAAGATGAGATCTAATCTGTCAAAAGAAATATCACATGCAGCATGTCATATGGAGAGGTATAGAGATGATATGAAGAAATAGGCTGAAATGTCATTTCTCGTTTTGAAATTCTTTTCTGAAAGGGAAAATTATGCACATTTCAGAATTTTAATGAAAATATGAACTTATAAAAAAAAATGGCATGTCTCGAATTTTTTTTAAAACTCTCTAATTCCCTAACATATCCATTCTGAGTTGTTTATTTGTTTTGAATTTTTATTTATGTTTTGATTGATTATCTTAACATATACGCCGGGTCACAGACTTCTTTGCATAGCTAATTAGTTTTGAAACCAATCATTAATTTTAACAGGAGAAAACTCATAAGATTCACAAGTGGGTTTGAAATGTAGATTTTAAAACCTGCAAAATATTGATGAAAAAAAAAACAAAGTTTAATACTGACTGTAAAGTATTCCTAAAAAGGAGAATAAATAAAAGAAGCAAACCTGTTAACTAATCAACAGTAAACAAAAAAAGAATTACATCTATAATAAACATATATATATATATATATACACACATATATATTTATAATATAATACAATATATATATAATATAATATATATACACACACACACATAGATACACAAATATATTTCAGTAGAGTTCCTATCGTTGGTATCAGCCGACAGCAAGGGAATCTATGCACTTTTCACAAGATCTAGACCAGCAAGATTGTTTTTGCATCTGAGATGGAGTGCCATGGCTACCATCAGCTCTACACTTTACCGTGCACCTCCAAGCTGTGCTACCCATACACGGAGTTAGCAGAGCCAGTATCAACCCCAGAATCTTGCGATTCCTATGCAGATGCTTTACCAACATATATGTATAGTATATGGTTATCACTAGCTTACTTGGTCAGTTAGTGGTGGTCCAAGATTTTGTGCTATTATTAATGGAGTGCTCAATATCAGTAATAGAGCTTTTATATATATATATTAAATGGGTGTGTTTGTCACCCTGGGTTGCATGCTTTTACACATTCAACTGACAAATACATAAAAGCATGAAACCTGGTGTCACAAAAATTTATATATATATATATATATATATATATATTATATATATATATATAGATAGATAGATAGATATAGATAGATAGATAGCCCCAACTCTTTTGTAGACAAAGTATAAATGATGAAGAAAATAAATGTAACTGTGTCTACTGGCCACACCAAAAATATCTTCTACTATCTTTCTTTTATTAACAGGAAAAGTTTCTAATAAAATATTGGAATTGTATCCAAAAGACCAAAACAACAGATGAGGGTTTACATAAGTTATTTTCAAAAGAAGATTCATTATTTACAAAAGATTCAAATATATCAGTATTATTTGTACATGAGGAAATATTTCTAAGTGATAATGTTATTTTTTGTTTGTTTTTTGTTCTATTCTAGTTGCCTGTGGCAAATAAGTGTTGTTTTGACATTTAAGAAAAACAACTGAGTTAAGACACAGGTTACTCATCAACAAGACACCAAATACTGCAGGAAAAAAAAATCATTAAAGGATACATCCTTATAACAAAATATATTTTGGCAAAATAAAAATAATTTTTTTACCCAATTCTATTGGATCAAGTTGCATCAATAAATATAATTATTCAATAACAATCTGTATGATATTTTATGTCAAAGTGCACATAGCAATCAAATGTCAAATATATTTCAATTGTTTTATGGTAGTGGTGAGCAAAGAAGTATTAGACAAGTAACACTAGTTTTTGTTTTTATTTCCAATATTGTTGTATCTCACAAAATATGAGAGTTTTACAAATCTTATAATTTCACTTACCCATATGCTAAGTCAATATATAAGCTAACATTTATAAAGTTTTTGAGTTCTATATCTATATGTGTGCTATTGCAAAGAGAAATAAGATCTTGGGTGTAAAGCAGGGTTTCTCAGTGGTCTACATAAAGCCCCTAAGGTCTATAGAACAACTCAGGGGGTCTGTAAGTATTCAGGGATCTATGGAAACTACTAAATCTTCTTAGTAATTAGAAAAAAATAATTCCACAAGAATCCTGGAGAACATTGATATATTTTCAAAAGTTTAAGCCCAATATTCATGAACTTATCAAAAGTCATCAGATTCACCACCACATTAGGAAATTTGCTTTCTTGATATGTTATTAAGTTAGTATTAAATATTTGCAGCACTTTTTTACATGTTATGCTTACTTTACTATTCATTTTACGGTTATTTTACAATTAATAGTTTTACATAAACATCTGTGCAGAATTCAAATTACATAATTGGTTGCAACAAAACAACTGCAAGGTGGACTAGGGTATATAAGGAGGGGGTCCATGATAGGTCAATCTAATTTTTGTAGGGGTCTACGGACTTTAAAGTTTGAAAACCCCTGGTGCAAAGTATGTTTTACTAGACAACATTTTTAGGTTGATTTCTATCTAAAATTTATCAATTTCTTTTGCTTTATTTAATGTTCTGAATTAAAAATATTTTACAAATGTATAATTGCAATTATCTAAAAAATTAGAAAGTTTACTCTTTTAATTAGGTAGAAAAAGAACACAAAAATGTGAAAAAATATTTTTTTTTAAAATAAAAATAGAATTAAAAGAAAAATTTTAAATTTTAGTATAGCAAGATATGAAAGAAATATTAATTCAAAATTACAATAACCTTCATATAAGTAAACTGCTTTAAGAGATTTATTAAAATAACCACAGCATCAGGATCTTACAAATTTAACAATGAAATAAAAAGAAAGGTTGATAGGTAATGTTAAACTCTCTTAACAAGGAA
The DNA here is from genome assembly GCA_023376005.1 of Doryteuthis pealeii. NCBI lineage: Eukaryota > Metazoa > Mollusca > Cephalopoda > Myopsida > Loliginidae > Doryteuthis > Doryteuthis pealeii. The sequence continues at coordinate 63,217,734 of CM042173.1, forward strand.
ATAACATAGAATTTATTTTCTTTTTCCATCAAAATACCACTTATTATTGGTATTAAATAATTATATTTAAAGAAGTTTTGTAAAACAGTAGATAAATAATTTCTTTTCTATCCCTGGTAGATATTAGGTAAACCAATCTAAAATTTGCTAAGATTATTTTTACCCATTTTAAATGTGAACATTATTACATATTCAGCAAATGACTGATGGTCTGGAATAATATAACCTTCAGATTTAACAAAAACTCACAGACACACAAAAGTTAAACTGCTACAGAAATTATACACTTTTTTAAATAGCAGATTTCTAGCAAATATATTCATAAAGATGACAATTTTATGATTTTAACGTCAATTCTCTTTCATTTTGTTATTCTATTTTCAATATTCAAAAGTTGAACAATGTCATAAACTGATAATTACATAATACACTGACAAAACATTTGCAAAAATTAAAGATATATGCAAATATATATGAACTCTGTGATAGAATGAAAAATGTTATTACATATAAGTCTGTTATGGTATAAACATACATTTTTTTTTTAACCTGGACACATTTGTTTATATTTCTTCTAAAAAAATAGTTAATTATTTCTAAAATATAAAATCATTGAAAATGTCCAAGAAATTAGATTTTATTTGATTAAACAAGTTATCATAAAATTTTCTAATAATTTAAAATGTTCAATATATAGAAAAACATTAGGTCCCCGCCAAAAAGTGTATTTCAAAACTAAATTAAAGATAATGATTGTTTTTTGTCTTAAATTTAATCACAGCAAACATTCTTAGCCTGTTTGAATTTTTGACAGTTCTTTTGCTATAGTTTAAAACAAATTTTATTCAGAAAAAAAAAAAAGAATATTTGAATAAGATTTGTTAACTAAATGTTAATTTACAAGTATTGATTATTTCCTAAGCAAAATTCTGATGACTGCAGCTAATTTTAGAAAACCATTTTCAAATAAGAGTCAAAAAGTTAAGTATTGTAATCAAAACAAATAATGAAAGAGGCCAAAAAGAAATAACTACCAATGTAAAATTATATTTTCTATAAATTATGTAAAAATGAGCAACATAAAGGCGCCTATTTTTTTTATAACAAAAATGTTCAACTTGAAATTAAATAACATAAATTCTACAAAAATTAAAACATTACATTATTACTGAAAGATATGAACTGAAGATATATTCATGTGTGTATAGGCTTATTACACACAACCATGTGTTAAATAAGAAAAGAAATGCATTTAAAATAATATAATATTTTAAACTCATATGACCAAAGTTAGAGAAGAGAACTACTTTTTGTCAGTAGCAGTTTTGACTAACAAAACACAAAGAGGTTCACAAAGTTAACCATGGTAATTAAATTATACTTAAATATCAAGAAAGTCATTAATACACACACACAACATACACATTAATTTCAGTCCATTATGAACAGTAATTAATATCAATAATATTAAGACATTTCTATATTAAAAATAAGATACTTCAGGTACTGCCTAATTTTTCCACTATCTCAGTATTATTAATCTATTCTCTATATATAAAGGTCATTTGTTTTAATTGAGCTAAAGTTTCTATGCTTGATAAACAATTCAGAAATTGGAAACGTTATTAATAAGACATAGTTTGTATATATTCAACCAATTTTTCATTTTTAAGTGTTGGATTTCAATGTAGCAAATGTAAAATTTGTATATTACAATAGTATTAACAGATAAGCTATGTATGATGTATATTTCAGAATTTTGATTGATGTATATCATTGTTCTTAATACTAGATGAAAAGTGTTGATATGCTGTAAAACAAAATAACCAATTATAAATACTAACCCTTTTTTTTAATTATTATTGAGTTTAATTTTAATACCAAGATCCATGTGAGAAAGCAAAGAATTTAAAGAGTATTAATCCAATCCAAGTTCACAATCCTTAACCTACTCCTCAATACAATCATCATTATTTAGACCAAATTTGTGGCAGAAGAGTTAATAAAAGACTACTGATAATATACATTCAAAATTATCTAAAATTTGTTCTGGTAGAGTCCAAATAAAACCAGTTTCAATCAACCATAACAAATTTTGGTTTATAAATGAATTTTATTCTTTTTTATGAAAGAGGCATTTTTCATAAAATTGAACCTTATTTGAACTCTTTTTCACAAACACACACACTTATATAAATATTCAAATAAATCAATTATATTCCCTCCATTTTTTAAAAACAAAAATATACTTTATACAGAACTGATTATATAATAATTGTTAAAAATCCCATATTGTGACAATTTGTGAGTAGTGATAAGATAAACATGTCAAGATGAATTTGTCAGAAACAAAAAAAAACCAAAAGACACATTAATAGAATTTAGGATTTAGAAAAAAATGGTATGTTTATTTATTTTCCTAAATGAACAAATAATTGATTAATATTAACCAGAAATCAAATTGTCTCTCTTAATCAATCTAAAAATCTACATTGAAATACCTAACAAAAATATGAACTGCAAAATATTGAAAACTAACCCTTAATGTGAGATATTTGAGGGTTTCTGCTGACAATATTAATTTTTAATTCTTCTGTCAAGATGGCCTCTGTTTACATTATTGTTTTACAGTGAAAACTTGAGAGTAACAAGAATATTACAAGATGCAGCTGTTAGAACTCTCACAATTTAGCAAGGCATTGTAGCATTTTGAATCAGCCTAATTAAAGGGACAACATTCAGGAAAGATGTTCTTACAGTTAAATGAATAAACACTGAGTGGACTCATTATTAGGATAATATATAAGCAAGGAGTTTACTATGAATTAATAAGAGTTTTATATTATTTGAATTTTGTTTGTTTTTGTTTTTTTATTTTGTTTTTGTTTTTTTTGTATACAAATATCAATTAATAAAGATATTCTTTTTAGACACCACCTATCTAAAAACTAATACCCTAGCAAGAAAATATCTGAATGAGATGCTGATAGGTACGTCCTGTGTGTCCCTGACGCACAAAATCTAAAAGGACACAGTAAAATCATATCCATGTGTCCCAGTGTTTGTTTTTTATTTTTCTTCCCTCACCATTTCAAGTTAACTATAAATAAATTTCAATAGTTTCTTAGAAATTAATTACACAGGATAGGTTATGAGGTAGGTAGGAGTTAGACGGCTTTAGTTATTTCCCCAGATCATAAATAAAAACCTTACAATCTATTAAGAAACTTTAGTAAGAATACAGAGTATTGCCCTGATGACAACCACTTTTTTGTATACTTAAAAAATTTATCTTCTTTCTATTATTATTATTTTATTTTATTTTGTATTTAACATATAATAAATGGAACACAATGTGTACAAGGACAATCTCTCGGTTGAAACACGTGTCGGCACTCCAATAAATAATTTTTATCCATTCAACATTTTTTTTCCTTTATTTATTTTTTCAACATATTGTTGGATTCACTTCCATTTTTCAACTTACATACATAAACATTTATGAATTTAGTATATCAAGCCATAATCAAATTCATAGAATACAGAGCACTAAAATAATCAGGACTGAATTCTATTAAAGGAGATGACAAAAAAAAAAAAAAGGAAAGATGAGTCTATAAAAAAAAAGACAAGTAGATATCTTATATAAAGGGAAATAAATAAATGGATTGAAAAATTGAAAAATCTATAGAAAGAAAATTTGCATTATGTTAATTTCATTTCTGAAAATTTGACAACAAATATTTTGAATTGAAAGAACACACAAAAAAGATGAAATCATTCAAATTCTTTGGTGTTGTCCAAAATGGAGAATAGGAATATCAAATAATTTTCTCATTTAATTTAAGTGATAAAAATTGGTTTGTTAAAAAGTAAATTAGATATAAGGTGCTACATCAAATTTATAAATATCAGAAATATTCAAACTTACTAAATAAAATAATTTACAGCTTGTTTAATTTTTTAAATACATCTTACTACTACTACTACTACTACTACTACTACTACTACTACTACATAAAAGTATATTTCTATCATTTAGCATGTAAATTCTAATGTCATATTTACATATGCATAATTTGAATTGGTTGTGGAAAATTAATTTTATGATGTTAAAAGTACATTCATATTATATAATATTCCAGTCAGTTAATACTCAAAATTTCACTGAGATTAATTAATTAGTGTTTTAATGCTACACAAAATTTTATTTACATCAGGTAGTATAAGAAGAAAAATAGATATAAAATCTGACAATGTAATTAAGTATAGAGTTATTGAAAAAATAAAAGATTGACTTACAGAAATCCGACACTAAAGTATTTCAGTTTTAATCAAACCATCAACTGGGCTCAACTTGGTTAATAATTATAAATCATGTGAAAATTGGTATAAAACAAGCAAAAGCTTGTGAGCCTTAGTTTACAATATTAGAAGACTAAATTTGGCACTTGAAATGCAAAAAAATGTTAAAACGAAATATCACACAATGTTAGCATTTCCATTCAAATAGTTGATAAATCAAGTAAGATATAAACTGTTAGAATTATTAAAATATTCTAACTATTTTAAAATTTAAAACAAACATTACTTAAAGACTCTAAAGACTGTTGAATACTGCAATAAGTAAGTGTACCAATATACCTGATATAAATAATGCTAGCAAGAAAGTAAATAATTATCTTATGTTAAACCTTTCATTTAAAATTATTCAATACAGGAAGGAGCTATGATGAGTTTAACTTGTTATGTGTAAGGGAGAATATTGGAAGTTAAACAATAAATCTCTAATGAAAATATCAAGTAAATAACAATAGAAGAAAAATAAATTCTACACAATTTACTGGATTCAAAATATCAAGAAAAAAAATAATCACAAGAAAATCCTTTACATTTTTCAAATCATTAAAATTGAACCTAAAATTCAAAATCTATGCTGAAAAATTACACTTAAAGGAAATATAAATTAAGAAGTTGTTGTAGAGTATCTAGCACCCTTCACCACTCAACCAGATTGCCTGGCTTATAGCCTTAAATAGTCTATGATTAAGGACTTCAACACTTGATTAATAAGCTGATTAGTATTCGGACTGATCTTATTGCATTTGGCTATACCACATTTGACCCTCCTCTATTTCTTATAAGTTTTCTTGTTAATTGTTTTGTAACTTATTGTTCTGTGTTTTTTTTGTATGTATCCGTTTGCACCAAATATTGATGCTGAATAAATATATAAAGCAGTCAATTCCTCTGTGTATCAATTCACTTTGAAAATACAACAGAAATAAACTTGCAACAGTTAAATATCAATAAGTCTGCTCAGTACCGAGATGGTTGACCATTTAGCACGGCAAGAACCAGACAAAGAAGCAAAGTTTAGTAAATTCTAAAACTTTCAACATTTTTGTGTAACCACAATTGTAATTATTTTTGCTGTATTCTATGCATAAATTATTTTCACTAAAGAATTATTGGTAATTGAATGAAATCCATAATATTCAAAAATTAATCATAATTATTTCAATAATAAGATGAGCTTACTTTACTCAAATGCAAATAAAATATCTTTAAACAACAATCGTATATTCAGCTTTTATTTCATTTGTTCTAAAGAAGTTTAATTGACAAGTATTATGCCATCCGAGCAAAATTAGTTTCATTTTATTCTGTTCAAATTCTCATTTTTTTTTAATGTGATAAACAACCGCATTAAGAACATTAACAAAATAATCAACAACTCTAGAAATACTGAATTATGAACTTTGATATAACAAAGAAAAAGAAAAAGCTATTACAAAAGATATATATCAGTCATATAGTAAATAACTATTCATGGTAAAAGTTATTTGTACAAAATCATTGAAATAATAAACAGTTTTATAGCAAGACAAATCAAGTTAATACAAAGTTTTTATATTCTTTCAAATCTCATTTCTTCATCAAAATAATCTAAGAAAACGAATTATAGGTATTACAAACAGAATTACCAAAAGATTTTTATATAATCTTATATGATTATATGAACTCTGAAGTAATAATCATATTATGGCTTTTTGGAGGTCAGACAACATATATACATATATGTGTGTGTATGGATGTGAAATATGTATAAAGGATTTTAATAAGCACAAGAAATTCATCAATGTTATTATTTTGTTTCCATTAAACTACTTCCTGAAAGAGCATTTCAAGATAAATAATATTTTCAACATATAGGAATACAATTCATAGAAATAACAAAATTAATGCATATCTTCACACCAATAATTCTATATAAGGGGACACACACACACACACACACACACACACACACACATGACTGTATATAATATTGCATACACATACATAGTTTTAAATACCAAAGCATGAACAAATTTACACCAGTTTTAAACACAGAGTTATCCATAGATACACATGACAAGGTAAAAATAACAAATACAAATGAATGTAAAACATAGACATAAACATATATGTGTATAAGCTAAGAAAGTTTTTATAGTGTAGAGGTGTATTTTAGTGTAAATCTAAATTCTAAAAAATTGAGGTTAAAAAAAAATCAAAGAACAAATATACTCAGTTTGTTCTATAAACTAATGAAATTTTAAAATTCCTGTCTATAAATTGGATTTATAATTTTTTGTTTAGATTGAAACAAAAAGTATGTTAAAATGTTAGAAAGAAATTTTTTACAGGTACATTGATAGAATTACATTATGATAGTTCAAAAGTTTTTAAATCAGTACATTTTCATGCTACCCCAAAAGGTCAATTTATACATGTGCACACACACACACACACACACACACATTATATACACACACACACACATATATATATATGTTGTTATGGGCCCAATGGGACAAAACTAAATAATAAATAAAAAAGAAGGTCCACAAAATGGATTATATTTCTTAAAATAATTTTTGAATTATTATTTTACATTAGTGACACGGCTTTCAGATCTTCTGATATCTTCTTCAGGCATTAATTTATATATATATATATATATATATATATATATATATATATATATATATACACACAAATCATAATGACCACAGTAGGAAAAAAATACTAACATACTGAAACATGACATTTATTAATTAAAATCATCTAAAAAAATTTTAATTAAACTAAATAAAAAAAATACTATTCCTGAATTAGCCAATATTAAAAAAAATAACAGTAACTTTCTAACAGTTAGCATACACTAAAGTGTGTGAATTGAAATTCTTAACTGCAATACACAGAGTTATTTTTGTTAGAGATGGATCAAAAACTTCTATAACAAATTGAAATATTTTTAGAATTATTTAAAACGCAGATAGAGAACTTGACAGCTAATTTATGAACTGGACATGGAATTAGTGAAAATATCATAAGCAAAAGAATCAACATAAATACATCAATGATTATATACAGACTTGCAGAATCACATTCATGCATTTGAAAATTTTAAGGATATTGATATTGAACAGAGGGTTATAATACCATATTCAATAGAAAGTGAATAGGTAACCCCCAAAATAGTCAACACATACACATACACATACATACATATAGACATACATACATATAGACAAGTACTTTGGCTACAAGAAAGCAATTCAACAAAAACAACATCTGTTTACCTTGAGCAATGAATGTGTCATAATACTGCAATAGATTTGCACGCTGCAGAACTCGATAAAGTTGCCATTCTGATGCATTTGTAGGTTGTGATGACGTCATGGCATCCAGATATTCCCTGAAATTAGTAAAAACAACAGAAATATAAACAATGGAACACAAGGGAGATTAATAAAATTGGCTTGGTTCTATTTCGTTCTCTCTCTCTCTCTCTCTCTCTCTCTCTCTCTCTCTCTCTCTCTCTCTCTCTCTCTCTCTCTCCAACACACACACATACACAGATAGATAGATAGATAGATAGATAGAGAGAGAGAGAGACAGAGAGAGAGAGAGAGACAGAGCCCAAGCCTGTTTTCTTTAATATGAAAGTTGTTCACTATGTTGAGATATTTGAATTTAGACTAATTATCCAACACTGAACTATATTTGGTTTGTATACACTAAGCATCATAAAGATGATTTTCATTTATAAAGTTCATCAGCATAAAACGAGATAATGAAGCCAAATTAAAAAGAAATCGCCCCAAAAAAAATTAGAACTGGGTAAAAAAAAAATAAAATAAAATAAAATAAATAAGGTTAAATAATCAAGCAGTGCTAAAATGGAGAAAGATGACAAAATTGTTTGGTATCAAAAACAAATAAATATTTTAAGTCCAGTATTATTATAACATTAAATTATGACACAATTTCAAAAAAAGAGAACATTGTTTTAAACCCCATTTTAAACTTTCTTCATACAATAGCAATAAGTTAAATAACTTTGAAATAATAAGACAATTATATATAAAGAATGGAATTATAATACACAAAATATAGGATTACAGTGAGGAGGTACTTATAAACAAGTGTTTATTGCAAAAAAATATTTTGAACAAGTTTTAAATAGCATATTTTTTTTAAAGGCAAAATCAGGGAATAAAATAAGTGAAAAAATTCTATCTACTTGTTTACGTTGAAGTAGCCGTCACAGCTGAGCAGCCATCCAATATTTAGGAGTGGTGGACCCACCCAAGGTATGTTATCATTGTTAATTCTATTGTTAGATTTCTAATTATTTTCTGACTGACAAATAACAAGGGCATTTGGCCTGAAACAGATTTGTTTAAATGCCACTAATAACAAGGAAACGACACACACACACACACACAGACAGACAGAAGAGAGAGAGAGAGAGAGAGAGAGAGAGAGAGAGAGAGAGAGAGAGAGAGAGAGAAGTTGAACATAGTAATAGGTTGTTGGTTGTTTTGGGTTTTACGGTATGTCAACCCTTGTCGGGTCATTTTATACCAAAGACGTTTGTTTTATTCATTCGTCATGGGTACTCAATTTTTTTAAACTCATGTTCAGAGATGCTGATAGGTAAACGTCCTGTGTCCCTGATGCACAAAAATATAAACGGATGCAGTAAAATTGTATCCATGCATCCCAGTGTTTTTTTTTTCTTCTTCTTACCATTTCACGCTAACTGTAAATACATTTCAATAGTTTCTGAGAAATTAATTACACAGGATAGGTTACAAGGTAGGAGTTAGACAGCTTTAGTTGGGACCCATAAATGTTCCCATGGACTCATTCAAAGCAAATATGTGCATCCTAGGATGCACTAAATCAAAAAGCTATCAGCATCACTGATGTTTTTCTATTTAATCCATAGATAGAACCCTAACAGGTACTACCACTCCAGCTCAGAATGGACCTGGGAGCAATGGTGATGAAGAGGTACTCCACATTCCCCAGAGCTCCGGAATTGGAACTTCACTATTAGATAGAGTTTAACATCATACCCAGGACATTAAAATCCTCATCCACCACCTTCTAGATAGTGACAGGTAATGCACAACTTGGTAATTTTTTTTTTTTTTTCATTTTAGTTAAAGAAATAAAAAGAAGGAAAAATAAGAAGTTAGAAGTATAAAGATAAATTCATGCCACATAATTCTGAGTCTACAAACACTAAGAACCAAGAAAGTTTTTCCTAGTTTGAAAACAAAATTTTCTTTGATAAATTTGGGATGTTATTAACAATGCTTTAGAGTTTTGTGCTCTTCTATTAAAGCAAACCAATACATTTAATTCTATGAACAAGTTCTGATAATTCAAATAAAATAACAAATAAAAGCAATTGCTTTTATATTTCTTTTTCAAACAATTCAGTGACAAATGCAGATGAATAATACTAGTGGCCAAAATGATCAGTTTTGGAAAGAAAAAATGACCTTAGTGATAATAGCATAAAATATTGAAGAATTATGATGACAATCACAACCAGAAAGAGTCAAAATAGAAATTCTTGTAGACTAATCCAGTTATTTACTTATCTCCTACCAAAATAGGAAGTTCCTTCAACTCTGCCATCAGTACAAAGTACACCTGAAGGTGCGTATAGTAGATTCCAGAATAAACAAGATTTAATTTTGCCTATTCAGAAAATGGCACTACTTAACTCTCAACTTATGTTAGTAAAATACAGATTATTATTATTGCCTTCTTGTTAACATCATGCTTTCTCTCACTTTTTTTTCTTTTGCATTTGACAAGTCTATCTCTGTCTCTCTTCTTCCCCCTAGGCAAATCCCTACAACTGTCAGCTCTTTTCCTCATATTTTCTTTTGAAAATAGCATGGTGGGGAAATAAAAAAAAAAGAAGTGGGAAGTAAAAAAAATTTAACTTTCTTTGACTGACTCTCTATCCTTTTTTTTTTTACTCTCACTCAGCCCACTCCTTCCACCCCTTAGTACTCCCCAACCCCTTATACCATTCTTCACAATTTATTTTTTCTTCCTCAGTCTTCCTTTGTTTCTCACTACTAAAGTTAACTCTTCTTCTTTAAGTCTAAGCTTTCTTTTGAAGAGCAGAAAAAAATAATTCAGGGGTTAGTAGTTAGTTGAGAAATGAAACCATTTCACCGCATTCATATATATATATATATATATATGTATATACATATATGTGTGTGTGCGTGTGCGCACATGTCTGTGTATGTGTGTGTGAGTGCCTGTGCATGTGTCTGTGTGTGTGTGTGTGTGCATGTGTCTGTGTGTCTGTGTATGTACGCAAAATAAAGAATAAAATTATCAATCATTTTTTATTCTTCCTCTTCTGTAAGCTTTGCTATGATAAAAAAAAGAAGAGTAGGGATAAAAAGAGATGAGAGAAAGAGAGATAAATGTTTTGTATTTTTTTAAATAAAAAAAAATGTGGAAATAAAAATTAAAAAAGTAGAAAAACAAAATGGCTGCTAGTTTAGTTTTTTTTTTTAATTTTAAATATTTTTTTCTCTTCAATTTTTTCTCTTTCTCTTCTGCAATTTTTTCCTATTTTCAGAGATCTCCTTTTATCTTGAAGCAAGAGATAATTGATTATCTTGGAATGCTAAAAAAAAAATTAAAAAGATACCAAAACCCTCAAAAGTAAAATAAATAAATACAATAAGAGTTTTTTTTTTTTTTCAAAAATAAATAAAATTAAAATAATAATAATAATAATAATAATAACAAGAAGAAGGAGGAGGAGGAGGAAGAAAGATACATTTTAACTACACAGTGGCAATGTATTCAAAGAAGCATGCTTCAGTTCCCATGCTAAAAATTTAATCGGAGAAAAAGCCACTATTTTTTTCACACTACATTTCTGAAAAAAAAATGCATGAAAGCTGTTATTAAATATTCAGACAGCAACATTTTTCTGAATATTTTCCATATTGCTCAGATTAATAGTAAAAATAGTAGTCACCAAAACAACTATAGATCAATAACTAAACTGATAGATTGGAAATTATTTTTCAGATGTATTTCATCTTTTCATAATGGCCATAAAATACAAATCAAATGAGGTAAGCCAACTATTCTCAGTAAATAGAAACACATCGATTTTTAAAATTTAACATTTTCTAAAAAGTAACTAAAAAATAAATATTAAAGAATAAGTAGTAAAAACAAAGAACTAAACACTGTAGATAAAAATTCAGAAACAAAAAAGTATTTTTGAAGAAATATACAGATTCCTGGAAGTCCAAAATATATTTAAAAAAATATCAGAATTAAGTTCTACTTGAAGAATTTTGTTTATATAAAACTTTAATGTGATTCACCTAAAACTGTTTTAAAAGTTTTAATACAAACCCTGTTTGTGGTGAATACAAAGTAGGAACAGAATCATATAAACTTAACCCTACAAAAATTTGAGTTTTTTTTTTTTAAAGGAAATGAAAAAAGAGAGCTCTGGTCTTTGCCAGTATATCTTCATTACCTAAAAGCTGATCCTGAAAGGTTATTTATACTACTTAATTTAATGGGAAGTAACAAGTTGGTTCTTAGTTATTTCTGTAGGGGTTTATGAAAAGGGAAAAAAGGTATTTTATTAGGATCAGGGGAGAGAATTCAATGTTTTTTTTTTCACAAGTGCTAAAAACAGGCACCAAAGTTAAGGAACTCAATTTGGAAAAAAAGTGCAAACAAGTGCACTGGTTAAAGTTGGAAGTTTATAAGCAATTCAAAATAGTTTGAAACCTATAGGATTAGAATACTAACTCATAAGTATTTAAATTTTCGAACTATGAAAAAAGTATTTAGAAAAAGTATAAGGATATACAAATTATCATGTTTATCAATGAATGTTACTAATACTGTAGAAAAAAGTATTTAGTAAAAGTATAAGGATATACAAATTATCATATTTATCAATGAATGTTACTAATAGTGTAGAAAGAAGTATTTAGTAAAAGTATAAGGATATACAAATTATCATGTTTACCAATGAATGCTACTAATAGTGTAGAAAAAAGTATTTAGAAAAAGTATAAGGATATACAAATTATCATGTTTATCAATGAATGTTACTAATACTGTAGAAAAAAATATTTAGTAAAAGTATAAGGATATACAAATTATCATATTTATCAATGAATGTTACTAATACTGTAGAAAAAAAGTATTTAGAAAAAGTATAAGGATATACAAATTATCATATTTATCAATGAATGTTACTAATACTGTAGAAAAAAGTATTTAGAAAAAGTATAAGGATATACAAATTATCATATTTATCAATGAATGTTACTAATACTGTAGAAAAAAAGTATTTAGAAAAGTATAAGGATATACAAATTATCATATTTATCAATGAATGTTACTAATACTGAAGAAAAAAGTATTTAGAAAAAGTATAAGGATATACAATTTATCATGTTTATCAATGAATGTTACTAATACTGTACAAAGAGACCAAACAAAAATATTTAAAAATATGATAAAAATGAAACCAAAGAGAAAAGTGATGAAGAAAGAAAAATGATAGTCTAACATTTAGATATTGGAAACTATAATAAAGAGGGTTTTAAAGGTATATAAAATAAGATATGAATATATGTGTGTGTGTGTGTGTGTGTGTGTGTGTATGAATGCTATCTGATGAGACTAGACTCATATTGACTTTCTGGTCAAAATAAATTTATAATAGCTAAAAGAAGGTTTAAGTTTTTCTTTCTTTGAAAGTATATATAATATATATATATATATATATATATATATATATATATATGTGTGTGTGTGTGTGTGTGTGTGTGTGTGTGTGTGTAAATGCTATCTGATGAGACTAGACTCATATTGAGTTTCTGGTCGAAATAAATTTATAATAGCTAAATAACGGTTTGTTAAGTTTTTTTCTTTCTTTGAAAGTATATATATATATATATATATATATATATATATATATATATATATATATATACACAGAAAAGAAAGCCAATTTGAGTTTTACAAATGAAAATTCAAACAGAAAAAACCAAACTATTTTCGAAAGTTGAACACACAGCATCAAGAGTAAACACTAGGAAATGTACATTAAATTCGTTAAAAGAAGAAAACTGAATGAAAACATGAAGTATAGACAGTAAACAAATCTCTCTTCTGCTGAGCAGATATCATCAAAAAACACACCAGAATGGAAGAAAGAATAGAAAGAATAACATAAAACCCATGCAGATTTTTACTTGCCCCCAAAACTGCTGTTAGTCGTCCATCCAAATCTCTCCGATAGAAAAATACGAAGCTGTGTTGGAAGTCAGCACAGCAGAGTGGTCGACCAGGTTAATGCAAGAACAAGAATAAGGCGGTCTGCTATGTGTGTGTTGCAGGCCCAACTGATCTACTATGATGTGATGTACCGGTGTGTGTGTGTGCGTGTGTGAGTGTCCATGTGAAAAAGAATGGTTGGGTGTAGTTGTTTTGCAGCACTCCCAAAGACTCTGTGTGTGTGTGTGTGTGTGTGTGTCACTGCTGCTGCTTCTGCTGCTGCTGCTGTTCCCCCTCCTCCTACAACAGACACTCCCAAACCGGCACAAAAATGAGTGAGTGCATTTGTGTGTGTGTTCGCATGTGCTACTGCTCTAGTGAGAGTGTCCCATCAAACTAAAACCAACTAGCTTGGATGGAGGGTGGTGACGGTAATAAAGGGAAAATTGAATTAGAAATGAAAAAAGAGAACGAGATGCTGCTTTCACGAGAGAGAGAGAGAGAGAGAGAGAGAGAGAGAGAGAGAGAGAGAGAGAGATTTATGCTGGAACTAGGCCTTTAACAACAAATGCTTTGAAACACACACACACCTTCAATTTACTTTATATATGAAAAGAAGATGCTAAATTGAAATGATTAGCAATAGATAAAATACATCTTACTGAGGAGAGAAAGAAATCCTAATATAGCAGTTGCCTTGGTGATGAAACACTTTATATGATGATGATGATGACGATGATGATGATGATGCCTATCATCATAAACAATAATCGAAACTGATCACAAAGTTGAATTTCAAAATAAGCCCTAATTACAATATGCACACAAAATATATACATTCATATATATGTAGGAGGTGGTGGTAACCCCTAGTATATATGTATGTATGTATCTCTCTCCACCTCAATGTGTGTGTGTGTGTGTGTGTGTGTGTGTGTGTGTGTGTGCGTGTGTGCAATTACACTCTGCAATTCTATTTCTGTCTCAGAATTTGTTTCTTTTTCTTTTTTTTTAAAGAAATTTTTTGAACAACTTTTTCAAGCAAAAAAAAAAAAAAAAAAAAACTATATGTAATGATGATATATTTGCTACTGAAGAAAAGTATTTTTTTTTTTTTTAAAAGAAAGAAAAAAAAACTTTGTGAAAAATTTTTTCTCACAAAATTGACCAACCTAAAAAAATGTTAGGAAGTAAAGGACATCTATATAAAACAATAAAGGGGGAAAAAAGATTGAAATGAAACAAAAAAACTAAAAAAAATTCAATGATCTTAAGATAAAAAAAATAAATAGATGAATAAATAAAATAAAAGTATTCTAAATAGTTCTACTTACATGATATGAGAATACAGTAAAGATGAATATAAGATGAATGAGAGAGAGAGAGAGAGAGAGAGAGATAGAGAGAGAGAGGGGGGAGAGAGAGGAGAGAGGAGAGAGAGAGAGAGAGAGAGAGAGAGAGAAGAGGCTAAGTTAGAGATTAATTAACTAAAGAGATTTTTTTAAACATATAAACAAAAATCTCAAAATGAAATAAATAAAATGAATGAGTAAAGAAAAAGAAAATGAAAGAGAGAAATCTCAAAATGGTAAAGAAGAAAAAAAAAAGGAAAATACTAGAGAAAAATTGCCAATGATGTTTAATATATCACTGAATTGAGAAGAGACTTTTAGTTTTTCATTTTTCATTTGTTGGCAGTTTTTTGTTTTTTTACTTCTTGTTTAGGGTTCACTTTTCAATGGTACTAAAGATTTTTCAGACAAAACATAAATCAAACCAACTAATTCTATTCTCAAAAATAAATAAATAAATAAATAAAGGAAAAATCAAGAAATATGAAGTTAAAAAAAAAGAAAAAAAAAAAGAAAACAAGGAGAGACAGACAGAGGAAGATGGAAGTCATGAAAGAGAAAAAGAGAAAAAGGTAAATAAATAAAATTGAAACAGGGTAGCGGGGGGGGGGAGGTAAAGGTTGAAATGCAAAATGAATAAAAATAATCTAACATTATAGAATAATGCATGCAAGTAAATCTGCAATTCTTCTTTTGCTTTTGCAGTCAGTCAGGATTAAGGCAAAGTCACTGGCACATGGGGGGGGGTAAGGAGCGGTAGCGGGGGGAGGGGCGATAGAATAGTTGAAATTGATTCCAGAGGTTGAAGCTAAAATAAATAAAATGGAAGGGAAATATTTTAATTTTTTTTCTCTCTCTCTCTCTCTCTCTCTCTCAGAAAAGAGATGAAAATAGCCAGAATTTTTAAATACACATAAATACAAATAATAATAAAAATGTTTAAACTTGAAAAGATTTGAAGTATTTTAGGAAGAGCACTCTAATCAAACCACAAACACATCCCCATGTCCACAACAGTTTTGCTATGGACCACAGGCAATAGTAATAGGGCAATTTAAAGTTTCAGATTTTTCACCTTCTATCGATTTAAAAAAAAAAAAATATTTAAGTGAATGTAACTGCTATATAAGAAAAAAATAAGATATTATAAAATATGACTTTCCTAAAATAAACATGATTATTGATATGACCATTAGATATTGCATATCATTTCTTACCAAATAATTTACCAACTCATGAGAGCAACTATTTTTTTTTAATGCACTGTCATTTTTCTCAATATTTTTACAGAATTGAACAGAACTATAGGATTATCTCCATTGCCTCAAAATATCTTTCTTTAAAAATAACAAGAATTGTACCCTCTGCTCTGAAAATTGAGAAAATAGTTGTGAGGATTTTTTGAATGTTTATTTTGAGATGGGAAAATAATCTGCTATCTCCATCCAAAAACTGAGATATCTTTTTTTCTTTTCACTAATAAGTTTTTTTTATCATAAAATTGTTTTTGCACATGAAAATTTCACAACAGTTGGATTTTATCAATCACTCTTTTTTTTAACACATTTTAAAAGAAAGATACTGAAGTTTAACACAAATACATTGATGATATCCACAATATTTATAAATAAATATATTGGAAATATAGACTAGTTCTTACAATTAAGCCTTAAAATTCAATTGGTAATAATAATGAAATCTATTGCATACAGTGCTCAGGTGCACCACAACTCATTAAAGGCTATGTATAGTACATAGAATAACGTACTAATATCAGGAACATGAATAGCATACAGTAATAGTTATACATATATGTGTGCGTGCATATGTGTATGGAGGGGGGTACCAGGCATAGTTTTGTTGAATTATAGGAAGCATGGAGGTTTTGAAAGATGCAGTGTTTTGGCAGCCTACAACAGATGCAGGCAGTTTATTCCATGCCTCAGCATCCCTGAGTGTGAAAAAATGTTTCCAAAGGTATTAAACCACTCAAAAGTATCACCTATATGTATTGTGTGATAAATGAAATATCAAAGATGAGATAATCTATACAATAATTCTTTGGTTGAGACATAAAATAAAATTATTTTATCTTTATTTTACTTTAAAAATTTTAAATTTCAAAGATAGCATATTTGGCAAGTTAGTGACAGCTGGTTTTAAATATACAAATACATGTCTACATTACTGACATTGCATAACACTTGAAGGTTTTTTGAAAGTCTAAAGAAATAATCTACTAAAGTAACATTAGTAAAATATCTTTAAAAATTAGAAAGTCATTATACATTCCTTTTTACAAGTAGCAAATAGTTTTAGAATAAATGTTTAGAAGATAGTCAAAAGTTTTAGAATATTATTTTCAAATTATGACTGAGTTATCTTATTCTTATGCTCATAGATAAATCAATTAAATATCTTTTTATGAATATAAAATCATACCATTATTCTGGTATTCTGGTATTCTGGTATTCTACCACTTGTTATTTTTTATGATGCATTTGCTAATTGTCTCAGTTGATAGAGCATCCACCATGGAATTACAAGGTTCCTAGTTCAATACTGGTCCTTGCCAACTCAGCATATGAGTAGCATAGGGATCTGTGTGGTAAAGTGAGGAGCTGATGGTAGATGTGGTACTCCACCTCAGATGCTAAAATAATCTCCTTGGTATAGTACTAGTGAAAAGGGTATAGACTCCCTCACTGACTGACATTAGGCCACCCTGCCAACTTTACTTATTACTTTTGCAAATTTTAACTCCGTCTTAACCTAAAAGTAATTATTCAAAAAATAGTTTTAATAATTGCTTAAAACCAAAGTTCTTAAAAATACAAAAGAAACCAAGCCAGGACAACACTGTTTTTCAGTTCAACCACAAAAATGAAACCTAATTTTCCTAACACTAAAAAATATCAAAATGAGTGGAAGAAATAACCAAAATAATTAGCCAAATTAAATAGACTTTATTTTCATTATACTGATTATCTCAGGTAAACACAAGTAAAATTTAATTGGAGTTACCTCCCTTGTAAAAAATATTAAAACCAGTAAGCTAGCTTTTTAATTTAGAAGAAACATTATTTGGTAATGATATAACACGACGCAATATGCCTAGAAGATTTTAATAATGCTTTGGTGAAAACAAATATCATCAAAATGCAAATCATAAAAAAGTTCTTATATCAAAATAATGATAAATAAAAGAAATTGAGAGAGAGAAAAAAAAAAGAAAGAAATAGTACAGCAGAAAAAAATTCTGACACATAAAATTATTTTCTGGCATGAAATATTAAAAATGATATACATAAGAAAAGTAATTACAGTATATTTTTCATAACGTTGATATTTGATGAAACAAAGTAAAAATATGAAGAAAGGAGATAAGAAATCTGAAAGAAGATAAGACAAAAATAAGTAAACATTAAAATTGAAAAATAAATAATGATCAGTTTGAAAGAAAAGAAGTGACAGGGAGAATAAGAATCTAGAAGAAAAATATGTAATCTTGAGATACTTTTTTTTTGTCAGATAATGCTGACTTCAAATAAAAGAAGAGACAGAAATAGAAAACAAATAGAATTAAAATAGGGATGAATAATAAGACATGAACATTTACCTTTTTATTGACATTAGAATTTCAACAGCCCTTACAATAAACACACACACACACACACACACACACACACACACACACACATATATATATACACTCTATTTTTTACAAGGTAGCACTTTTCAAGGAGAAATAACAAGGAGTTACTTAAAATTTACTGACATACATAATGATCATTTCTGCAAATTATACACAATGACAATTATTGGCATAAAAAAATGAGAGATGTATTTTTGAATATTTAGAATACTACAAAAAAATAAATAAGGACTGGTGTATATTTATTCTACACCTTTAAGACCACATAATATGCAGTTTAATTTTATTCTAAGATCTATGAAACAAAGTTACAATATTCTGATCCTAAACTAACTGGTAATAAACATTAGTTAAGGGTATCATAGAACAAAGTAAGAGTTCTAAAATAAGTGGTTTTATTTACAAGTAACTCTTCAAAATGATTAACAAAGATGTACAAATAAAACTTTAGTGTATAAAATCTCTTTAATTATATAACATTTAAAAACTTTATTTTCATTTGGAGTTAACTTTTCTAACCAAAACTCAGAACAACTGTAAGTTTAAAACTGAAAAAATTATATATAAAATGTTTTATTTATAACTATGAAATAAATATAACATATATATAAGATAGATATCTTTCTATACATATATAAAGGGCAGTTTGTGTGTATGTATGTTAGGAGGTAACTATGAAAATAAAACAATTAATGACAAAATGAATATATATATACACATTCACTATCACCAGACCTTGTTTTTTGGGCAAAAATATCAAAGATATGATTTATATTCGTGAAGATGATTAAAAAATAAAATTTAAATGATAACAGCATGGATTTTTTCTGCATTTAATATTTGAAATGGGAGAGACTGATTTTTCTTTTTAGAGTGTCTGTGCACTTTTTTGTTCTGATGCCACAACAGGCCAAATTAATGCAAGGTTTTTTTTTATGCAGAGATTTTAATGGGGCATCCTGCGAGGATCCAACTCTTGATTCAACAATAATTGATCTGCGAGACTACTTTTTTACCCTTCCCTCTACCCAGGTGACGCCGGGTAGCCACTTCTAGTAAATAATAAAGCAAGGAATAAACTGTAACTGGACACTTTTTTGATCTGATTTTTTCAAAATGTGAATACTATATATAAGATGAATAGATAGATATGAATAATGTGACAAAAAGCAACCAACTCGACAGTAACTGACTTGACAACTTAATTATTTTTTGTTAAAGTAAACTAAACTTGATAAAATGCTAACAATTTAATGCTAGAATAATAGACCTGATTAAACAAGTAGTAAAATAGTTGCTTCAGTCGTAGAATAGTACAAATACACAAGAAAATAGAAAAGTTACTAAAAACTAATGTTACACGACAAGAAACCACAGCAGTTTTAGGTATAGACAATAAGTAAACTCTCTTTAACGATTTCTTTCATTTAAGTTTATATAAAAAGTAATCACATCTTATTCTTTTATTTACTAACTTTATTTAACTTACTTTTAAAAATCTCCTTTGAATAATCATATCAAATATTTATTTAATTTATTGTTTCAATTAACTATATTGTATATGTTGACTATATGTTCAAATCTAATATTTTTATGAGAGTGACTTTAAATTTAGGAATTGAAAACTGTTAATATAATCAAGTGAATGACTTGTTTTGTTCTTTAGTATTAATTAAATTTTTTTATGAGTCTCGTAAAAGATTTAATCTTGAAAATAGAAATGTAATTCAACAGTTGACTCTGGTCAGAATAGGATATTATGTCACAGAAACAGATTTTTGTTTTGTTTTTTCTATTTCGCTTTTTGTTTCTAGTAGTTATTTTTAGTTATTTTACTAGTGTCATTTTATATATGTTACCAAGAGTATGGAAGACTTTATAATAAAATATGAATACAAGACCAGTAGAAAACATTTTCAGTTAAAAAAAAGAAAGAAAAAGGAAAGAAAGAGAAAGAAAAAAAGAAAAAAAGAAAGAAAAAAAAGTTCAAAATATGAATTTTTATGCAGTTTGCATGTAGAAGGCAAATGAATTATATGTTTATATTACATCAAATATCTTATAGCAGGAGAAAAGAAACAAAAACAGTAACAATCAGTTGAGTATCTTAAAAATATCAATCAAACTTATTGTCATTTGCACAGATATGAAAAAGCTGCCCCAAAATTTATCTTATAGGTATCTCTCAGTTACTGATACTAACTATTTGATTTTAAAATAATTTCTTTTAAATTTAAAAAAAGAAAGAAAGAAAAATTATATATATATATATATATATATATATATATATATATATATATATATATATATATACAATATAAATCTTCAAGTATGCTTCTAAATTATTTAGTTAAGAATTAATGAAAATTTTTTCTAAATATCTTCATATATATTAATTTAATGCTTCAAAAGAGTCAGTAAAAAAATTTTAAATAAAAATTTCTCTTAAAAAGTTTTTTTTACCCTTGAGAGTATTTTTGGGAAAAACATTTTTCATTAATTCTTAACTATATATATATATATATATATATATATATATATATATATATATATAGAGAGAGAGAGAGAGAGAGAGAGAGAGAGAGAGAGAGAGATAGAGATAGATAGTGAGAGTGTGTGAGAGAGAGATTACATGCAGAATTTGTTTTAGAAATTTTAAAATGTATTTCAGTTCCCTACCCTGATTCCTCCATAAGGCTTTTCAATATCTACAGTCAGTGAAAGAGTAAAAAACCCAGCTGGTAAGAAGAGGGAAAAATCCTAACACCATCAATTGTAAAAGGAAGATGTGGTTTTGCAGTTGTGTGTTCAGGGAAGAAAGAGAAAGAAGAAAAAAAAGTGAATCTGATGTTGCCTGGATTGAGATTATTTGTCAAAGCTCAAAAAAAAAAAGAGGATTACTATCATCACCTGTGGAAGTTGTTATCTCTCCCCCAGAGATAGACTAAGGTAGTGGGTGGAGCCCCCCACTAATGTAGGGTGGTTGGAAAGTGGTACAGAAAGGCTACTCTAGCCCTCCACCCACCTGCTGTAGCTGACAGATTGTGAACTTGTAGTACTAAAGTATATAATTAGTAGTGAGCACACAACAGCAGGAGGACACTAGTCTCTCCTGCAATAAGGAAGAAAGAGAAAGACTGGTGGACATACAACACACAGAGAACACAAATGGTAAGGCCAGCTGGCTGGTTTGCCACTTGGTCATATGGATTGGAGGGAGTTGTGTGTTTTTCCTTTAAAGAACTGACCAAGCCTAATTACTCCCTTAGGGGCATTGAAGCCCAGATAGTTGCAGCCTAATTATACCAATATTCACTCAGGTATGTTGAAAACAGCAAAAAACAGGCTAGAAAAAAAACGTAAGAAGGGGAAAACCAAAATAAAGAAGAAAATAAAAAAAAAGAAAGAAAAGAAAGTGGGGAGGGGAGGTAAGATAGAAGAAAAAATGTGTGCAAACAAACAAAAAAAAGGGTAGAAATAGAGAGACAGAGAGAATATAAAAAAAAGAGCTCAAAAAAAAAAAAAAGAGTATAAAAAAGAAGAGATGAAATTGTGAAAATAAGAGAAAAGTCAATTAGGGGAATTAATAGAACAGACAAGAAAAAGACAATCATATAAGAAAAGAAAAAAAAAAAAAAAAGAAAATACTTAAAAAGAAATAAAAATGAGAAATGCAGTGTCCAAAAATATCAAAGAAAAATTCTATTTTAAAAAATATTCTGCCATATGCACCTGGTTGAGTAAAAAAAATACCAAAAAAGTCTGCAATGCCAGGAAATTCATTTTCAAAGTTCTTTACAAGTCAATAAGTAAGTCGTTGGAGTGGCCTAAAGTTGATATCAGCCAGACAGTGGGGGAGTCTATCCCCTTTTCACTAGCACTAGATCAAGGAGATTGATTTTTAGCATCTGAGGTGGAATGCCACACCTACCATACGCTGAGTTGGCGAGAGCCGGTACTGAACCCAGAACCTTGTGGTTCATAGTCAGACGCTCTACTCTCTCGTTGTTTGGCTGATACCGACTAGGTCACCCCAACAACTTTATTTACTTACTATCATGTTATACAAATATATTTCTATGCAGTCATCAGAGCAGTTTCAACTTATATCTCCTCCCTGTTCAGAATGAATGCTTAGAAACAAAAATAAATAACAAGACAAAATAATAACAATTAAAAATACACAGATAGATATACATATATATGTCTGCATTGAGGGTGCTTGACATTAGAAAAGGTGAGAAAAAAAAATCTCTATCACATATCATCTACCTGTGTTGTGTGTTCAATCTCTATAGGGTATCCTTCTATTTTGACCAGATATCAGACAAAGTTAAATTAAGTAAATAACATATTTGTGTCATTAAAAAAAAATAGTATATTGATAATTACTTAGCTTAGTTTAGTAGAGCACAAGGCCAAATGGAGAGGAAATGAATATGGGAACATGACACGACTTTTCCAACTGGGATGGATCTGTTTGCCTTGTCGGGCTTGAAAATTGGTTTTATTATTAAATACCTCAAGTAATCAAATCCTTATTCAGTTTGGGGGATTTCTTTTTTTTAAGGACTGCATATATAATAATATATAATTCTATTACCAATTATATTGATTAGTATATTTGATTGTACAATATACTAGATATATTTTGTGGGGCCTCACATCAGTGAGGGAGGCCAGTGTGCAAATAAAACCGTTGAGAGGAAGGCCCCTAAAATGGTGCACATTCTCTCCTGATGATCCCAAAACCAAATACATAACAAATCAAAAACAAACATAACAAAATAGTAATGGAGTTGAACTTTTCATTGGTTTTGCTAATGGATTGTGGATCATTCTACAGTCCTCTTGCTTTCTGGTGTGTTTCAGTTACTTATCAAGTAACTTTCTTCTTCTAATAAGAACAAAAACCTTTTTGCCATGTGATTTCATTTATCGTAAGTTACATATGACAAAAAACATGTTACTGATTTAGATAAAATTATCCAACTGTCTTCAAAGCATTCATTTTGGACTTGTAAAATCTAGAATAATCAAGAGGTAAACAAAAATAAAATAAAAATAAATAAAAAAATAAACAATAAAAACCTATTTCTCCATCAAGAAAGAATCTCAATAACTTATATATGCTGAATGTCCTTTTACAGGTAAACTAATGAAAAGAATTATTATTCTACAATCAACATAAAAAGCCAATATCATTCAATGTGTACATTTGGTTTTAGGCAAGTTGTTTTAAATGACTAATAACAACAAATATTATTTGATATTTTTATAGATGATTTCCTATTTTAGCATAATTCAGGGGTTTCATATAGCTTGTTTTTTTTTTCCAGATTTAAACCAATTTTCACTATCTCCCATAAAAATACTGGAAAATAATAAAGGTTGGGAGGTATATAATCACGTTGCTAAATCAAATTACTGAAATGCCTACAGAATTAGGTTTTCTGATGAACATACAAGAGAATGAGAGAGAGAGAGAATGAGAAAGAATAGAAGAGAATGGGAGAGAGAGAGAATGAGAGAGAATGAGAAAGAGAGAGAGAGAGAACAAAAAAGAGAGAGAGTTTAAGAAAGTCATCTTGCACAGAATAAGATGCTGCAGTGCTACTATAAGTTGGTTTAATGTATGGAATATAACAAATTAGAAAGTTAAATAGCCATTTATAAAGACAATGGTTAGGAGAAAGCAGTTATATATCTTATTTTTGGTTAGGTAATAATGAATTTTAATCGGTACATTGAAGCTCTAATTTTTATATGGTCACCAAAAAATGAGACAAAATTATAAGTATGCACATACTGAACAAATGAAATTTCAGTTTATTCTTTATTTAGGATAGGAATAAATAAATTGAACTCAATTCATTAATATAATTATCGAAATATTTTCAATTCAAATAGCAAACAGTAAAAAATGAAGTGAAATATTTTGGAATGAAAATCAACTTTTAAGATTTGAAAAGCATCAAAAATTCTCCCATAATTCAACTCAAAAAACATTATATTCAATGAAAGGCAAAATTGATGACAAAATTGATGGCTGTTAATCAAATGGATCAAGTTATTTATGGTAATGTTTAAAACTAAAGTCTAAATCAAGTAGACAAAGAAGAAATATATACAAAAGATGATAGTCATGGCAACAGAGAAAATTTGACATTATCGCCTCCCTTGAATTATACAGGAAAACTAGAAACTATCCTTTTCTCAAGTTCAATTTTCAGGATTTCAGATGCATTGTGGGTAATCAAATCATAAGCAATAGGTTACCATTTTTTAGTTGGTGAATTTATTTGATTTTGTTTTGCTTACAGTACTTTGCTGTTTCTAGTTGATCACCCATTTCAGAACTGAACAGAGTCATCAATGCTTAACTTTGTTGAGGGGGAGGCGCGTGGTGTACTGGTTAGAGTCGTAGGAAATGGACTCGTCGACCCGAGTTCAAATCCTGGATGAAGCCACAGTTCACATAGTGCTAATATCTTTGGGAAAGTTATGAATCCAACTATTCTCCCTCCAGCTATGGGTAAAATAGTAGGGCAGACTGAGCTCTTTAACCTTGGTTAGGCAACCAGTCTAGGAAAGAAAAACTCTGGATTCAAACCTGGTTACTATGAGAATAGGCTCAGTCCTACTTAGTGATCTATTTCAATTTAAATTTAAAAAAAAAATTTTGATCCAATGGAAACTGGGGCTTTTAGTATGACTTGACCCTAAGTCACACAAACACCCACTCACATACAATTAAAACGATGATTCTCTATTAAATAAAATCTAAAATAACAGTCAAATCAGTCTCTATTGCTTTCTCTGCTGAATGGTGACTGTCATAATAATCTATGTGATAAAGATATCATAGTCAATTGAATCCATCACCCAGTATCATCTCAGGATGGAAGAACGGGGTCAACTGAAAACCTGGCTCAAAACAGTCAAGCAAGATGCAGAGTTGATCCTGAGCCAGGCCTTTATGGAGTTTGTCGATGGAACCGCGAATGAGTAACGCTCATAACTTCAATTCCTAGTTCGATACCGCCTTCGCCAACTCAGCGTATGAGTAGCACAGGAATCTGTGCAGTACAGTAAGGAGCTGACGGTAGGTGTGGCACTCCACCACAGACACCCAAACAATCTCCTTGGTCTAGTGCTAGTGAAAATGGGATAGACTCCCTTGCTGTCTGTCTGATACAAAATTTAGGCCACCCTGATGAGTTTACTTTACTTTTTAAATTTTAATTCTTTAAATCATACCCAGAAGGTGGTAACCAGAGGGTGATGCAAGATGATAACGGTCGGAAGTTTAAGGAACAAGAGTATTAATATATAGATGTTAAGCATAAGCACATAAGCATTGACTTCAAGGAAGGTGAATATATGTCCAATTTGAATTCATGTAATAAATACAAAGCTGAACATAATAATGGAATCAGGAACAATAACACAAAATTTTGAAAATTAAAAAAATAACACAATTATTTTCACTGACACTGCTACTTTGGCAAAAATTACATGTTTTGATTTCATGAATTTAAAATTCTATATTCAAGACGCATTGTTGATTGTGTTGTTCTTGTCATTAAAAATAAGTAACGATCCAATCTCCGAGAATAAATTTAAATGGCTCTTCTGCTTTCCTTGTTTCTGCACATTAAAATAAATATGTTATGGGCAAATCATAAAAACTTCAAAATGACACCAAAAATATATTCATGGAATAGTTGGGCATAAATGTAGCAAAATCACCTGCACATTAAAAAAAAACATTTACAATAAAATTATATATATCTTTTCGAGGTGAATGGTGTAATGGACTTCTCGACCCAAGTTCAAATCCTGGATGAGGCTGTTTGCATTTCACATTGCCCTAATACCCTTGGGAAAAGGATGCATCCAACTGCTCTCCCTCCAGCTAAATGGGTAAATAGTAGGGCAGACTGGTCTCTTTAACCTTGTCAAGGAAACCAGTCTATGAGAAGGAAAACTCTGAATTCAAACCTGTTAAACTTGCTTAAGAAATTGACTGTCACATAGTGTTCATGCAGAGGGGTTGATATATATATATATAATCTTTTTATTGTAAATAAATTAGGCATAGGTGACCAAATTTCATATCAATGCACTTAATTCAATGGTAAATATTAATCACATTATTTGAACATTATACAATGACAATTTAATAATTATAATAATTCTATGAGAATTAAGGATATAGTTTTTCAGTGTATAAATTCATGTTCTCTTTAAATAAACAAACCATTTTATGCCAAATCAATTGTCGATTGAGATAATATGTAATCATTGCACATGAGTTTCAAATAATATTAGATTGAAACTTCAACAGATTGACTGGGCATGTACTTTTAGTTGTCCAAGGGTTAAACAAAAATAAAATATGGCAGCCAGTTCAGTGATAGAGAGAGAGCAAGTGGTGTTAACAGAACAGATATTAACCTCCTAGCATACAGCTTAACTGTGTATTAAGTAATTGTCTAAATCCTAAGCTAAAAATCATATAAGCCACACTGACAGATGAGAGAGAGAGAGAGAAAGAGACAGAGAGAGAGAGGGGGAGATAGAGACACTGAGAGAGAGAACCAACAATCTTACAGAGCTTTGGAAGAATTTTTAAAGTGTCATTAATCCTTGCCATATGCAAAAAGCCACATCTCATTTTCCTCCTGGTACCAGAATCAGAAGAGTAATACAAAAATAGATATGTAATAAAATAAGAAGAATGTAGTTATATAACACAAATAAAAGTTTTAAAAAGAAAAAAGAAAGAAAAAGCTTGGAACAAATGGACAAATAATGATAATTAAGTTGAGAAGAAAAATAAAAGTATTGTGAAGTTGTCCTCATAAAAAATGGCTTTTTGAAAAGCTTGTCATCCTAATCATCACCAAGAAAAAATGATGTGTGTTTGTGTACAATATGATTATCTTTTTTGTCTTATAAGAAACAACTTACTTAGAATTGAAGGAATCTCTGAGAGACATCCACAAAAATTGTATAATAAAAAGAGAAGGTGGAAGGCCAGGCGGGGAATAGGGGGAGGAGGAGGATTATAAGGAAAGAATCTGGAAACAAATGTGATCTTTTTTTTCTTCAATAAACCACAATATAGATCATCAGAGACAAAATTGAAGGGTGATTGGAAAAGGCTCTTTTTTTTATTCTTATATCAAAAACTACAATAAAGTGAATCAAAATAAGCTAAAAACTGAGATCAGATTTAAAAAAAAAAAATAATCTCAGAATAAAAATCATTTTTTCTAAAGTATACAGAAATATTTTATGAATTTTTTTCTTTAGAAATGAATTTATGTCAAAAATGTCTCTGTTTTTGAAAGGCAATGAGAGAAAACATAGCTGCAATAATAAGAAGCAATTATCCAACTTTACCGTTAAAATATTTTTTGTTACCAATGAATAATACATTCAGTATATATTTTTATATCTATCACTATGAATATATTTTATTTAAAAAAATCTCATGAAAACAGTAAGTTTTCAATTAGCAAAAAGAAAACATGGATATAAAAATCATTCAAAGAAAACAAAATCATTGCCAGTTTTTATATACTTTTAGTATATACTGTGTAAGCTTTACAAACACTTCCATCTCAAGAAATTCTTCAAGATTACTTTGTATATGCAATTTTTAGATTTTATAACAACTTAGTGATAATAAATATATAATGATAAGTACATTCTCATTGCTATGCATCAGTGGTTTTTAAGAAATTTATTTTACTGCCAAAAAGTTCCGCAACAAAGTTAAAGGCCACTATCAATTAAATAAAGATTTTTTTTAACATTAAAACTAATTAACAGACCTGATGGCAACAAGGCAATTGCAACATCCATGTGCATCAAACATTGTGATTAGGACATTAGATACCAAAAAAGGTATCTAAGTAATCTAACAATTCTTTTTTTGTTTGTTTTTAATCATGATTCATCATAACAATAAGCACCATTACACAATTATAAGCAAGGAAATACAAGATATATAATAGATAATTTCTTGAATTTCTTTGATGCCTCCAGCCAGTTGTCAAACTCATCTTGCTTGCTCTCTGATGATACATAATGGCACAACAAATTTGGGGAGAAACAGTCCCTAAAAGGCAACAGATTTCAGATGCAGAGAAAAGAAAGAAGAAAACTGTGGGATGATACCCATGCATTACTTGCAGAAATATTCCTGTCAAAAATCAAAATATTGGAAAAGTAGGTGAAAGCATGTCCTAGTCCAACCGAGAGCTAACCAATACAGACTGACAAAATATCACCAGTGATTTCAAATTTACTTTAGGTCATTTTCAGTTTATTGGCTTTTGTGCTCTTTTTCACTCACTGAGGAATTTTCTGACTTGTTTTCACTTTAAAGCATTTCAGTGTATCTTTATGACAAGTTCAATTTGCAAAGAGTTTCCTTTTTAAAGGGAGATAAATAAACTTAAATTCACTGATGATATTTTGAATTTAACAAAATAATATAGCAATTAACATTATTTAAAGAATGAAAACAATTTTGTAAAGCCAATCTTATTGTATGATATTTTAGAACTAAACCATGAAATTAAAGAGAAAATAAAGAAAAGGATAAAAGCAAAGAATTATATATTTTTTACTTTTTTTTTTTTTTTCACAAAATAGATGTATTGTAAGCAGATTTTTTGCATGTTGTTTATTAACAAACCTGAAACTTCCAGAAAAGTTTTTTTTATTTTTTATTTTTTTAATATTTGTTTTTTTGTTTTTTTAATTAGAACCAAGTTTAAAATCTAAGTTAAAACAGAAAGAAATATACATTATAGTATTTAGAATTTATCATTATTTATTCATTCATAAATTTTAAATATAATTATGAGGGGAAAATAAAGCTAATAAAAGAAACTTAATACTGTTATAAACACAGCATAGGAGATATTGTCAGGATCTCTGGGTGGGGTCCATTTAGCACTCAAAAATGTCCATATTCTTACATATGAGAGTCCCTTCACTACTAGACATCATGCTTAAGGCACCAAATGGTTAGCAGTAGTCCGGAATGGCAAATATAAAAATCAGCATCATTTTAAAATACTGGATAAGAATTAAAATACAGTCCCATTCATATGATAATTGAAAACATATAAAGACAAATCATTTCTAAAGACAATAAAGTTAAAAAGTCCAGTTGGCAATATGTGCAGAGAAATCTGAAAGATCAAGATTCAAATGAGGAGATGAGGATTTTTTTAGAGAAGAGAGATCCATGTCTACAAAAGTCACATTCACTCAATTTCTTTCTTTTATCAATTCTTATAAAAGAGAATTCCTCCTACCATTGCCATAAATGTAGAAAATAGAATCTAATGCTCAAAGTGCAAAGATTAATCATTTGATATTGAATTGATCAATTTATGACAGTATGCCAGGGTAAAATTATTACCAAATCTTTCTGCAATATTTGATACAATAAAAAAAATATATTAGAGAAAACTCTTGGAGAGATTATTTTATTTAATCATTGCAGGTAGAAAAACATTATAAGATTTTCCAGTTTTTCCAATTAAATAAAGTTTAGCAAAGATATGCAGTTTTAGTATGAAACAAGATTTTCTAGTCTGTTCTCAGCTGTAAAGTGGGTTTAGAGAGGAGTTTATAAATGTTTATATTTTGAAGCAGTCAAGTGGATCAAACTGAGTTACAGACAAGAAAAACTCTCAAGAAATAGCACAGATCAAGATGTTAGAGTCAGAGGAAGTCTTCAAAATTAGAAGAGGGATCAAGTCAAAGAGAACATCATATTAATTTGTGTATTGCATAAAATGAGTCGAGTCAACGGGGTGGCCTAATATCAGTATCAGCCAGACAGTGAGGGAGTCTAACCCCTTTTCACTAACGCTAGACCATCTGAGGTGGAGCGCCACACCTACCATCAGCTCATCACTTTACTGCACATATCCCAGTGCTACTGATATGCTGAGTTGGCGAGGGCCTGTATCGAACCAGGAACCTTACGATTCCTAGGCAAGTGCTCTACTGACTGAGCTAAGTCGGCCCCTAAAATGAAAACACCCATAATCACAGCTAAATTCAAAGAAAAGCCATAAGAGAAGAAGAAAAAGTTTTTATATATATTTCAAGTGAATTTGTGTAAAAATTTGAAAAAACAATTTGACAGGAATGATTTAACCAAACAAAAAAGAAAAGGCTGACTTTGATTCACAAAATTTCTAAGTAAATAATTAAGGAAAAAATATATCATAATCTTTGGGCTAAAGATTTATGACAAAAAGAAAAATCTATACAGTCATCTTTCAAAATGTGTGTAATATATATATATATATATATATATATATATATATATATATATATATATATTGGATAGCTTAAAAAGTTCATTGCGTCATTAGATGGCATTTGAAGCATTTAGTTTTAACTACAATCAGAAAAAAGATCACTTTGATTGTATCATGATAACTGTCATATCAGCATGCATATTTTTTTAAATTTTCTCAAAGTTACAGATTTTCAGAAACTGAAGATAGAAGAAAATTAGCAACATTTTCAGCATATTATGTTGTTTTTTTAATCGAAGAACAATATATGACTAAAAAGAAACTCACATTATTCATGAAGATAGTACTGTGATAGATCAAACATGTTAAAAATGTTTTTGATATTTTGTGCTGGAGATTTCTCATTGAACAATACTAAGGGTCAGGAAGACCAATTGATATTTGTTAATGATTTAAATAAAGATATTCAAAATTAGGAGGGAAAATCAATAACAGTTGCTTGGTTATGTGAGTCACATTAATGAGTAGCTTCCACATAAGTGAAATGAAAAAAAAATCTACTTCACTATTTAAACACAATGAAAATGTTCTATCTTTGAAAATCAGTTATGATGGGTGATGAAAAAGAGATATAAAATAATGTGGGGTGGATCATTTCTAGTATGATTCTCACTGGGTGCCACAACTAAGCTAAGAAGCTTAGGAAATAACTAAAATAACAACATGGATCACAATAGATTATGGTACAAGCAAAATGAACCATCACTAATTGTACATAAAGTATTTCTTCAAAGAAAGTGATGATGTGTATAATAGGATTGGGAAAGTATCTTCTATTATGATTTCCTTTTAAGAGCAACAAACAATTCATTCAAATATGCATTACTCCCAATGAGACCAATTGAAAACAGAAATCAATGTATATATATATATATATATATATATATATATATATATATATATATATTAGTAAACACACTCACACAGACAAAAACATAAATAAGTGTATGCATAAATATGAAATATCAAGAGTGAGTAGCAAACATAATTCAAATAGGCCAGGAGATGCCATTGGGTTCGGATTGTGTAAAGGGAGTGCTGTCAACTTTAGGGTAATGATTTTTAAGTGCTACAGAAAGCATTAAGGAAGTAGATAAAAGAAAAGAGGGATTAAAAACTCACCACTATCATCTCTATAAAAGGATACAAATATACACAAGTGAGTGGACTTAATCAGGCTTCTTTATGAGCTACCTCATTCAACTTGATGAACATTATTATAGGCCATAATTAGTGAAATTAAGCATTGCTTTTGAAAACTGCTTTTTATACATGAGTTTACTCCTAATAGATTTATAAATATTTGTTTCAAAATTAAAAATTGTTATGAGTAAAAGTCCATTTTTCTCTGAGATAATGCTGATCAAGTGAAACATTTCTAAACTTTCAACAGGAATCAATTTTTTTTTTGTTATAAACTAGGAAATAAGACCAACCAAGAAGAAGATGATGATAGCTTTTTTAATTTAGTGCTGCACGGATTTGATTTGAATGAGTCCCTGGGAAATTTGATGGGTCCCAACTAAAGTTTCTTAATAAATTGTAGAGTTTTTATCTATGAACAACTAAAGCCGGGTAACTCCTACCTTGTACCCCATATAGTGTAATTCGTTTCCAAGAAAGTATTGAAATGTATTTACAGTTAGCAGGAAATGGTGGGAAAGAAAAAAAAAAGTCACTGGGGGACGTATGGATATGATTTTCTGCGTCAATGACACAGGATGCGTACCTAGCAGCATCTCTGAAGAAGTCATAAAAAAGATGTGCTTAATTTGGTGGTTTTATGTGCATATCTTATTTTTATTTATATATAATTTATTTTAGGAGACACATGGTGTAATGGTTTGAGTCACAGTAAAACTTAGTTTATGTAGCACTAATACCCTCAGGAAAGGTATGCATCCAACTACTCTCCCTTCAGCTAAATAGTTGGGCAGGTTAGGCTCTTTAACCATGGCTAGGTAACCAATCTAGGAGAAGAGAAACTCTGAATTCAAACCTGTTAAACTCCGCTTAAGAAATTGACCTTGTGTCACATCCTGTTCATGCTGAGGGGTTGGTGTATGTGTGTGTGTGTGTATATATATATATATATATATATATATATATATATAATATATATTATTCATATAGCCTATGTACACAAACATCAAAGAAGTACACACACAAATACAAATCAGTTAAATTTCTTTAATGTCAATAAATCCTCATAGAATTGGAAATAAGAAAAATTCTACACCTCAGAAAGATATTTATTTATATTTTCATAAGATTACAATTATAAATATTTGTCCATATTACCATTATATTTGTTTATATTACCATTTTATTATAATATTATTATTATATATCTATTATTTATATATTATTGTTATTATATATTTCATTATATATTATATTATTCCATTATATTTGTTCATATTACCATTATATTTGTTGATATCACCATTATAAATATTTGTTTTTATTTTCATAAGATTACCATTATAAATATATGTATATATACAAAATAGAGATAAAAATGCTTGCAAACAATACACATCTAAGAGATTTCACTTTTTCTTTTTTACTATCTTAGACAACACTGCAAAGGGAAAACATTTAAGAAAAAATAAATAAATTATTAAATTTGATTTTTTTTTTTTTTAATCAAGTGCAGATTCTAGTGTGAATTAAAAGACACGAACTCAGTCTAGTTGGAATAGGAAACATTTTCAAAACTCAGTGTGTGTGTGTGTGTGTGTGTGTGTGTGTCTCTCTCTCTCTCTCTCTCTCTCTCTCTCTCTCTCTCTCTCTCTCTCTCTCTCTCTCTCTCTGTGTATATGCATTCACACATGTGGCTAAAAATCAAAATTTGAAAGTTTTAGTGTATTATTTACTAAAGTGTAATCACTTTCATTTAACTGAAGACTTGCACACACACACACACACACACACACACACACATATATATATATATATATATATATATATATATATATACAAATCTTATACAGCAAACTTATAGATCAACATATGACAAATTACAATAACAACATATTGGCTACATATTTGTTCATTCATCAGGGAGGGGGAGTTAGGTCTCTCTTTTTTTTTTTTGCTGTATGCACCATTGAGAGTAGCAATAGAGGGCTCTCATCCTCATCCTCCCAACACCCATCCCTAGTAGTTCCCACAGCTGACATCATCACTGGGTGTTAGTAACGGTGATAGTATTGGTAGCTGCAAGTTATAATAAGTATGTGTATGTGTGTGTGTAAGTGTGTGTGTATGTATGTGTGTGTGTGTGTGTGTGTTTGTGTGTGCCAAGCCCATCATGCCCAGCCTTAATCCTGCCAAGCCAGATGCAGTGGAAGCCACAAGTTTTTAGTCTGTTGCTAAGCGATAACAGTTAAGCTGGAGTAAAAGACGAAGGAGTGATGATGACGGAGGTTGTGGCGGAGGTGGCAAAACAGAGCAGCTACACAGGATGGGTGGGGTACTATCCATCCAGTCATGCTGTTAACTTCATGGACAACAGACAGACAAGTCTGAGGTCATCAGACAAGATCAACAACCACTTCTCGAGCTCGCTAGAATGCAACATAACAAACCAACTGAACACACCCCTTTCTTTCCCTAAAACAATTAGACATTATTTTAAGTCAGGCACATGAACACAAAAATATTTCCCCTAAAAAAATTTTAAAAAATTTAAAAAAAAGCTTAGTACCTTAAATCACAACTTTTCAATAATTTAATTCAATCCAGTTTGGTTGTTTTGGTTGTTTTTGTTTTATGGCATATCAACCCTCTTGGAGTCATTTAATGCCGAATCAAGTCATTTTGATATTAGGTTGCTTACAGTACCTGATGTTGCTTGAATGGTCACCCATCAAAGTACTGCACAGACTCATCGCTGCTTAACTTTGGTGATCTAGCAGGAACCAGGGCTTTTAACATGATTTGCCCATAAGCTCCGCTGTTTAGGGATTGAGAGTAAGGCTTTAGAATATCTGCAATGGCCTTAAACAGCTGTTTATACAGTTCTTAGTCAGAAAGAGCGTTTGATACTGGCCCTCGCCAACTCAGCATATAAGTAGCACAGTGATCTGTGCATTAAAGTGAGGAGATGATGGTAGGTGTGGTGCTCCATCTCCGATACAAAACAATCTCCTTGGTCTAGCGCTAGTGAAAAGGGATAGACTCCCTTGCTGTCTGGCTGATACCGACATTAGACCACTCCAACGACTTTACTTACTTATATAAGATTATAACAGCATTTTTAAAGTAATAACAACCATCTCAGTTAAGTCATCATCATCATGTCCTGCTAGTAGTACGGATATCCATGACAACCTTTCGCCAACTGTCCCTATCATTCATTACTCTTGAGAGGTCCTCTGCACAACATCCAGTATCTGCGCAGAGCTGGTCAATGTAGATTTTTGCTGGCTGGCCCACACTGGCGGGCTCATATGCTGGCTTCTATAGGAGAATGTCACTTATGTCCAGCATGTCTTGTTCGTCTCACCTGGATGGTTTGTGTGATTGGAGGCAAGTAGCCGTACAGCTGCTTTTTTTGTGGGGTGTTGTTTGTATAATATCATGCACAGTTTTTTGTGGCGCTCCCAATTGATATTTATTTGTTTAATTTAAAGTACATGCACAAGCAATTTTTATTTAAGAAATATTGATATGATTCTTCTAAGTGAGAAAACTGATTGGAATTTGAATGTCTCAAATGACCAATTGACAAAGTTTTTGTTGTTTCAGGATTTGGTTGCTCCCACCACTTTTTAAAGATTAAAAAAAGAAAAAAAAGAAAGAAAAGAAAAAAAGAAAAGAAGGAAAAAAAAGAAGAAAAGAAAAAAGGAAAGAAGAAAAGAAAAAGAAAAAAAGAAGAAAAAAGAAAAGAAAAAAGAAAAAAAAGATATGTAATTTTCTAATGCCAACACCAACTGTTTTTAATCCTACCAATCTAGAGTTTGGTACTGTTAGTCTCTTTAACTCTTAACATCCTGTTGAGAACTTTCTAAGTCCAGAGCCCCATCCTATAAGGATTTATCAAAAAATGGTTTAAAATGGCCTTTTCATTTAAAGTTACCTGTTATTTCCCTTAAATTAAAGACTTTTAAATATGTTTAATATTGCCAGCAAAGACATACATTGATCAGCTCTGCGCGGATACAGGATGCTGCATAGAGGACCTCCCGAGAATGATAAACAATAGGGACGGATGGAGAGAGACAGTCATGGATATCCGTGCTAACAGCGCGACATGATGATGATGAATATTACATTTAAACAAAGGCTATCATTTGGGGTAGATTAGGAAAACAAATGTGACTTCAGGCCAGGTGGAATGAGATGGTATAGGCTGTTAAATGTAAACCAAGTCAGTTTGATTTCATTCACACATAATCAGTCCTAAAAATGAATTAGTTAAAATTCAATAGTATTCAATAGTATAATGATATTTCTTCTCTTGAGAAGACCAAACTATAACTATTACATTTTTTTTTCTTTTCTTTTAAGACGATCCTTTTTTAATCTTCACAAAACAATTAAAAGTTTGCATTAAAGTTTGTTTGATTATTTGACAGTTTTCTGATTTGATAATGGGACAGATAAGCAGCTGTTTGAAAAGCATCATTCTATGTAGATATTAGTTTTCAGAAGCTTGCTTGACATGTGCACTTCAATAACCACCCATGGCTTTTTGTATAGAAAGACAACTTCCTAACCCAATTTGTAAGTTATGGCTAATTGTAAATAGAAGACATAAATGGGTAAGTAATTACAACTTACTTTAGAGTTATCAGTTTATAAAAAGGAATAAAGAATAGAAAAGAAAGATTCTTTTTGAGTTGTAGGTTTGACTGCTACAAAGCGCTCTTTTTTTTCTTTTTAATATACGGCTGTGGACTTGTAAGAGAGATAATAGAACAAGGTGTCAACAATGTAAGTATTTTGTAGACAACAGATATTTATTTACCAATAACTATTTAGTTTCAGATTGCAGTGATGCTGATAGCTTTTGAATTTAGTGCGTCCTGGGATGCACATATTTGCTTTGAATGAGTCCCCAGGAAAATTTATGGATCCCAACTAAAGTTTCTTAATAAATTGTAGGGTTTTTATTTATGATCTGGGGAAAAACTAAAGCCATATAACTCCTAGCTTGTAACCTATGCTGTGTAGTTCATTTCCAAGAAACTATTGAAATGGTTAGGGAAGAAAAAAGAAAAACACTGGGATGCATGGATACGATTTTACTGTGTCCTTTTAGAATTTTGTGCATCAGGGACGCAAGACACATACCTATCAGCATCTTTGAAATTGTATCAAGAATATGTTGATGTTTGCAACTTTCAGAGAATGTATCAGCGGTGGCCTAATTTTGGTATCAGCAAGAAAGCGAGGGAGTATATCCCCTTTCCACTAGTGCTAGACCAAGGAGATTATTTTAGCATCTGAGGTGGAGTGCCACACCTAGCATCAGCCCCTCACTTTACTGCACAGATCCCTGTGCTACTCATATACTGAGTTGGCGAAGGCTGGTATCAAACTAGGAACCTTGTAATTCCTAGGCAGACGCACTACCGACTGAAAGTGATCTAATCCAATTATATGATTTTAGTAAGTACTTTATACTTATAAAATCTACAATACTTGCCTAATAATAAATTAATTGTATTATTATTTATGAATAAGTTTTTCTTACCTGATGTCTATAATAAATATTTACACACATACTGTTCCCTATATAAAAATTTCCAAGACAATAAGATATGATTTCAGGTGCAATGTGACCCATATAAATGTCTATATGTCAAAAATCACAAACATGTTCAATGTTCAAATACTGAGAAGAATCAAAAATACAACCGTCTGTTGTCAGAAAATGTACACCACCCAGGGGAAAAAAAAAAAAAATTACCCAACCTATTCACCCTGGGTAGAATTTGACACAGGGTCACAAGTAAAGGCATCCAGGATCAAAATCACTTTTCAGTAGTAATGGATCTGCAAGACTAGCTTTACTAACTATTACACTACGACGAACGACCAATCAGAATGACCAATTGTAATATTTACTTGTTAGAAAAGAATAAGTATTAGAAATATAAAAAGTATAAAAAATATATCTAAGGTGGGTTGTCTCCCTTGGTCAACCTACAAACCAAACCAATCACTGACCCACAATTTTGGGCACTAGAAATTGAAAATAGAAATCTTACTCTCTTTTGAACCAGCATCTCATGGAGTCAGACATAAAAATTTGTCACTCCCAATAATTCAGTAGGGCTGTCGTAAGTACGATGACTTACCATAAACATTACCAAGGACTCAGTTAAGTGGACTTTTATTTATTTATATTAAAATCAGCACAAATCTTCAATGTGAATTGTTGCTCTTACAGCAAATCTGATACAAAGTAAATTTAGTGAATAGTCAGTGATTGACAAACATGGTGTCCTTGCTACACAATCATTTCATCAAAGTGCTAACACTTAGATAGGAAAATATGTCAAAATTATTGTGAAGAAATATCATAAGCAAATTTGCCTCAGTCACAAATGAGCAATATCAAATAGCACTTCTCTGATTTTTTTAAATGAGGCTTGATTATTTGGATTATTCTATGGTTAGTGGAATGAGAAGAGGATACCACCATGGAATGAATAAAGGGTTGGGTTCAAAGTTCTGTGATGGATCCTGAGTTCGAAAAGAAGGTTTCTAAATTCGAGAAGGCTCCCAAGTCCGACAAGAAGGCCGGAGAGCACACCGGTCGAAACGTTGTGCAATAACAATAAAATGAGGACAATATTCCGAATAATCCAAATGATACAAATATCAAATAGGTCCATGAATTTGGCTCGGGGCTAATCATATTTGAATGAGATGATCATTTTTACTTACAAGCCTTTCACCTGTCTGGATATCAAAGGTAATTCATAAGCATTTTGATAAGTTTGTATTTTAACTATTTTGACTATGAAACATTTGAGGCTAAAAGCTAACTTAAAAGTACAACAGAAGTTAACAGTTACTAATTCTTCCTTTTGCTACTTGTATGATTTAAGAAGCAGGGAGGAGCTGTTGTATGTAGTTGACCTCTTTTTTTTTCTCCCTTGCTATGAGGTCAGCATTGTATTCACTAATGTCCCCTTTTTAGTTTAAAATTTTTTATCTCAAATGCTTTCTAGCAAAAATTCGATGACTAAATTAAGGTAAAAAATGTGGAAGTTCAGTAAATGGCAAAAAATGAACAGTCAATTTTACCTATCTCGTACACAAAAGTAAAACAAGTATGTACAACTCAAATTGACAATCAAAAAATATACTTGTTTATAAAGACAATAGATGCATATACAAATATATATATGCATGTTGAATGAAACAAAAGACACATCTCCTGTTTAACAATTTTATTTGTGATTTTTTTCAAGTTTTATGGCCAACTTTTTAATATTTGGGTGGAATTCATGGATTAGTCCACCAAAGTTTATGTCCCGAGTACAAATAAAATTGTTAAACAGAAGATGTGTCTTTTGTTTAATTCAACATGCATAAATGAAAAAATGCTGCCCAAATACACATATTTAAATATATATATATATATATATATATATAATTATTATTATTATTATTATTATTATTATTATTGGTATTTCAGTCTTGGAAGACTATAGTATAGTTTTTGTGCCCCTGAAGTTACAGCACCTCCCGTGACTGTAAAGTCCAATGTTAGAAAAACATTCTCGACCACAGATGTCATATCTGAAGATGTTGATGTGTGGGTGCTTTGTTGCCACTACTTTCTTCTGAACCTCCTAGCTTCATGGTGTTGCGCCAGGGTGACCTCAGACATGAATAGTCCTCTGCAGCGATATATATATATATGATCTCAGACATGAATAGTCCTCTACGGAGATATATATTTATCTTTTTATTATACTAATATTTATAAGATTGCACATGTATTAACTGCAAGTTATGTACGTTGCAAAATATGCCAATTATGTGAATTTGCCAATCTTCATTAGTACTTTAGTATTGATATTATGTGTTGATGTTATTGCTTAGGTTTTGCAAGTATGTCAATGTAATTCATGCATGTGACCAAATTTGAAGTTGTGTATCAAGCTGAGCACAGAAAGTTTTAATAAAGAATACAAAAAGATTAATAACACCTTCATTACTTCCTTTAAGGAAATAACAAGAGGAAAACAACAAATAGCAAGAAAATAAGTAGTATATATATATATATATATATATATATATATATATATAGTTACAATAAAAAAAAAAGGGAAGACTTCTATTTAATTCTATTCAGTTTTGATTCTTAAGTTTTAAATTTCTCATTATCTTCTCCAATATCTTATATATTAATTATATTTATTTAATGCTTCAAAAAGAGTCAGTGAGAATGAAAAGGTTCTTACCATTAGGGATTTCTCTTAAAAATGTATTTTTTTTCTTTGAGAGGTCTTTTGGAAAAGATTTTTTCATTTATTCCATTCTTAACTATATATGTGTGTCTGTGTGTGTGTAAGGAAGAGAGAAATAGATAATATTGTTAAAATCTTAATTTTCCCTTCTACAAATTTAAAGCGAAATTGAAAGACATGTAAAACAACATTTCAGACTTAATGTGTAATTTGAATATATATATATATATATATATATATATATATATATATATATATATATAATCATCATAATCAAGTCATGCTGACAGTACAGATTCCCATGCTTCTCTCTCACCACCCATCCCTATTGGCCATTTCTCCAGGTAAGTCCTTTGCATGGCATCCAGTATCTGCACAGAGCTTATAAATATAAGTTATCTCTGAATAATCCAAATAATCCAAATTATCAACCCTCCTCATCTCAAAATTTCAGAGAAATAAAATTACCTCAATGGCAATATGTGTATATTGACTTTGCTTTCTGTAGATGAGATACTGCTACTTAGGTACACACACACACTCTTCCTGAAAATATTTTTTTGTATTTGCCATGAATTTCAGTTTTCTTTTATGAAGATTAAATAATAAAAAAAAAACAAGACAAAATCCATATAAAACATAAATGGAGATGATATCTTTAAAATAAAGGAGAGTAGTGATTTTCAAACTTCTCAAGTGAAAGAGACATTTTCTCTTGATATTAACATAAATCATACAGATAGATCTTGCTATAGATTCAAAACTAGAACAACAGCTAAAGTTTCAAGCTCAGTATCACATTGACAATGTCTAGGAAATGAATACCAAAATGGGTAGATATATATATATGAATTATGTGAGAGATAGAAACTAGAGTAAAACAAATATATATATATTATACACACACACACATACTAAAATAAGATACAAGAGAATGATATAGATTAAATGACATCAATTCAGACAATAAAGAAATGCTAGAAACTGAGTTTTATTGTAGATTATCAGTTATAGGGATTAATAGAAATAAAATTAAACAAAATAAAAATAAATAAAACAAAATTAAATTAGAAACAGAATGGACAATTCCTAACAACAGCTCCAGACTTTCAGAAATCTTCTGACAAAGAGATCTTTACTTTAATATTAAGAATAAATCAAAGGTAAACAAACAACATCATAGTTACCTTATTTTTCTTTACACTTGCATTGTGATAGCCTTCAAAACTAACCAACAAACCAATATAAACACAATGCTTCAAGCAAATTATAAAACACTTTTGTTAAAATTAAATTAAATATTAAAAAAATAAATAAAATACAAAAAGTAATAATCTTCCAAAAGGCCTCAGACCAGAATAGCTCTTGGAGCATGTGCAGAAAAAATCCTGAAGTCTTGGCACCAAAAAGAAATATGTCCTTTTTACTCCAAGACTTTGAAAGAGAGACACCTATTGACTTGCTCAGGAAAATATCTCCCCTCCAAGAAATACTGTGAATCAATGAATAAAAGTCTTACCCTAAAGTTACCCTTATCTTTGTTCCTTTCGCTTCTTTTCCTAAATTTCTTTTCAGTTTACCAGTCCACAAGAAGAAAGAACCAGCTATATTACGGTTTAGATACAATTACGAGCCAGCTTAAACTGCATACTACTGACAACCAATGAATCTCCATACAGTTCATAAGTTTGTTTTGTAATTTCTACCTTTGAAGAGCTACTTGATAAATCAAAAACAGATAGAGAGAAATAGGCTACAATTAACAAAAGATAGTTCATGACAAAGAGGGATGTAATGCTAAAACAGAACAATTGAAGTGATTGATTTGATTAGGAAGAGATAAGGATTTCTGGGAATGTTAACAGGAAAAATCTTTTTTTTTGTTAAATATAACACAAAATTCAATTCCCCTAAAAATTTAAAACAGGAATTCTGTAAGAATATATTAAAAAAAAATGTGAAATGATATTCTAAATTATAAGAAGCAATGGTGTTAAGAAATTAATTTCAACAATTTGTTATCTTTAGGTGACAAAAGAGGAGGATAAGAAAAAACATAAGCAATAAAACTCTAAGTTCTTTCTACTTTATTTTGTTTAATACATCAAGCAAGGTGGTAAAATATTGAAAAGTAGAACATTCTTATATAATGTTCTTCTTGATTTTCCCCAAAGAAAACTAGCAAGGTTGTCCAATGTTGCCAGGGTTTAAATTGCTTCTAACCATTATTAAACCAATTTGAAATTAATCCAACATGGAAAATACTGAAACATAGCTGGCACTTAACAGAACATTTTGTATTC
This sequence comes from Doryteuthis pealeii, assembly GCA_023376005.1. Lineage (NCBI taxonomy): Eukaryota > Metazoa > Mollusca > Cephalopoda > Myopsida > Loliginidae > Doryteuthis > Doryteuthis pealeii. The sequence goes on from CM042173.1 coordinate 63,260,490, forward strand.
ATTTCTACTGAAATTTTGATTGTAAAAGATCAGAGTGTAGTATTTATTTTTCCTTCCTTTGTTTTTAATTTTAACACTTCCATAAAAGTTATTATCAACAAAAAGCTCAGTGTATAGGATGAAGAAAAAATAGTTTTAATAGAATAAAATTAAATGAAAAATAAGTATAACTTATATACTTTATACAAAGAAAAATGGCTCATAGTTTAGATTATATATTATATATGTGTATTTCTATCTATAGCTCATAAAATCAATAACGTAAAAATAGAGATGTAAATAATCTTAATAGTGGATATTAATATGAAAAATGCCCTTTAAGCCTATGAATCAGAGAATATCCATTAGGAGAAACCTAGGTAGATATTCTTTGACTCATTACGCTTATTTTATTATCTATTGGCTATACTTAGTGTATTGAGCTCTTTAGTATATTCAAATTAGGCAGCTCTTACGGTATTTTTTTCTTTTGGTCGATATAATAGTGTCGACTTAATATTTTCAGGTGGTGCATATCATTCGGTCTTTTCTTTTTTTTTATGTTTCTTTTCTCCAGGCAAAAGTTTGTATTGTGTAATTACAAACTATATAGCTGGGAGTTTTTTTTTATACTGTCGGAGTTTAGAACTATATATATATATATATATATATATATATATTATATATATATATATATATATATACACACACACATTCTCGAGCACATACAATCTCCTAAAATGCTCATATTACTTCCATTTATTTCTCTGACAAGCTCATTTTATCTGTCCATGATCTTTAATACTTCCCTTCTCACCAATCATTAGAAGAAACGTGAACTCTCTCAAAGCATAAAAATCTACTGAATTTGGGTAATGTGATGTAAGCGGTGACGTAGTTTCGGTTACAGACAAATAGAGACCTAATCTCCATTATTAATAGATGGAAATCACAATCCGATTTTATTGGTAGTAAACAAACCACAGGAAAATTGTTTTTAAATATTTTTTTTTTCTATGGTAGTTTTGAGGGGTGTTTAGGTTAAAAGGTTGTTGGTTGTTTCTGGTGCATATTCACAGGGTTTGTTTTTAACCCCATCTTATTTGCCCAGTAGTATTGTCTTGTCCCTGTTAATAAAGCCTAAGTTCGAATGGCTGAGAGATTATTTTGTAGGTTGAAAGTGGAACCTTTTTCCTGCACATGCTCAGAGGATTCTTCTGGTCTGAAGGCTCATGGGAGTTTATTATTTTTTTTTTAATTTTATTTTAATCCCCACAGTTTTCACATATTTTCCAGGTAATAACTAAGAAATAATATGGAAAGTATATATATACACCTATTAATATTTCCTGACCAGTTGGAATTCAATAAAAAATAAAATGATTACAAACAGCAAAACATGTAAAGCAAATTCTAAAAGCAACTTTTATGAAAATATCATTTTTAGAAACATATTTTCTTAACACCAAATAAAAAAAACAACTTATTTCAAGGAGAAAGGTTTTTTTTTTATTGACCAAAGCTGGGAGCAAAATAGTTATCTGATCATCTAATACTGGAGTTGTTAATATCATTGCTATGGGCACATGTTGAAGGAGATGTTTATCTTACAGAGAAAATTTGCAAGTAAAATAGAAAAACAAGAAACCAGAGAGAAATCAAGAGAAGAGAATTGTAAGCAGTGTCATCAGTCCACTGTTGTGGTTAAGTTGATACAACTAAATAAATAACAATAATTAGTTGATGTTTTATTTTCTCTTTTTATAAACAAGCAAAGATGAAATATTTCTGGAATTAGGTTATAATAGCAATGGGGTCTACTAGGGTTGTGGCTTACATTCCAAAGTTGAAGATTTTTAGCTTTGGCCAAAACAATGGACAGGATGAGCTGACAGGCGAGGTTAGGGATTCTATCAACAAACAATGGTAACCCAGCACAATTTATGGGTGAGAGGGAAAAAATTAAATACAAGGAAAAAAGTAGAAGTTAGTTTTGAAACATTTACACACATCCATATTAGGCTTATTTTGAGGGCAGTTCATTTTGAATTAAAAAAAAAGTAAAGTAAAGTAAAGTTGACAGAGTGGCCTATTGTCAGTATCAGCCGGACAGCAAGGGAGTCTATCCCCTTTTCGCTAGTGCTAGACCAGGGAAATTGTTTTGCGTAGGTGGAGCGCTACAAATACCATCAGCTTCCAACTTTACCACACTGATTACCCAACCTGTGCTACTCATACACTGGGGCCAGTATCGAACTTAAAACTTTGGGATTCCAAGGCGGTGCTCTACCGATTGAGCTAAACCGGCCTCTTCTTTTACTTTATTTTGAATAGTATTAGGTTTTATCTATTGAATATCATATTTATCACATGATGATGATGATGATGATGATGAACTCCCTCATCAATTTTTATGTGTGAGTGCCAAACAATTCACTTAAAGATATTTAAAAATGATTGGACAGCCAACAGGTGATTTGTTTATAGTGATGATGGCTTGTGTAGAACCAGCCAAAGTTTTTGTCTATCCCCTTTTTGCTAGTGCTAGATCAGGGAGATTGTTTTTACTGAAGTAGAGAGCGCTACACCTACCGTCAGCTCCCCACTTTACCACACAGATCAGATCACCCAATTTGTGCTACTCATGCGTTGTGTTGGCGGGACTAGTATTGAACCAGGAACCTTGTAATTCCTCAGCAGGTGCTCTACCTACTAAACCAGATCCTATTTTAAATACCACTTCTTTAACAACCTTTTGAAATTGAGAGATCTATTTTACAAATCCTATAAAACTGTTTCAATATCACTAGGAATTACCCAAGACATTTAACTTTCTTGCCACTTGCTTTACAAAATATATGTCAACAAAAATATAAAATTAGATTTTGTTCTAAATAAAGCTTAAACAAGTCTTGTTTCACAAATGTCAAGCTCTGCAATTATCCTAGTAAGTGATTAATTTGTGAAAAAATCCTAAGAGGAAATTAAATGAAAATCATGTTTGTTTGTAAAATGGTAAATTGAAGTGAGTAAAGAGCAGATAAGTAAAAAGAATCTTTTCTGGAATTGGGGTAGCTGAGTGTCATAATTAGAAATGAAAGAAAGTTAAAGCTGAAAACAAAAACTCTGTAAGGAACTGGAAACTATAGAAGATTTTTTTTAAATTCTGGCTACCTACTGTAAAAAAAAATTTTAATTTTTAAAAAATTTAAAAAAGAAAGAAAAAACAAGAAGAAAAAAACAAGAAAAAACAAGAAAAAAAGGAAAAAAGAAAAAAGAGAAAAAGAAAAATGAAGAAAAAAAAGAAGAAAAAGAAAGGAAAAAAGAAAGAAAAAAGAGAAAAAAGAAAAGAGAACAAAAGAAAATGAAAAAAAGAAAAAAGGAAAAAAAAAGAAAAAAAAGACGGAAAAAAGAAGAAAAAAGAGAAGAAAAAGAAGAAAAAAGAGGGGTGATACTGGATACTTTATTAAAAAACTAATATATTAATGAAAGAATAAAAATGGCTTTAAAAGCAGAAAAAAAATGAAGCAATGATATTCTTAAGAGATTCTTATATTAAGAACAATTTAGAGACAATATAGAAATTCATTTAATTATCTACCAAGTTGAAGACATTTTATGCTTGTGCGATATTAAGAGAAGTGAAAAGGTAAATATTACAAAATAAATAAATCTATACATATATAAAGGGCAGTTGGTGTGTATGTATGTATATAATGTCCGGAGGAAATTACAAAAATAAAACAATTACCGACAAAGTAAATATATATACACATTAAATATCCATGGTTCCTGTTTTTTGTGCAAAAAATATGAAGATTTGATTTATATTCACAGATGTTTAAAAATTAAAATATACATAGAAATAGCATTGAAATTATACTTAAGAATATCCAGCATTTGGAAATCGCAAAAGTAAACAAATCAATACACCAGTGCACCCTCTCCCATCCACCCAGGCAATGCTGGGTAGCGACTTCTAGTAAAACAATGGATACTTTTTATTTCCTAATTTTTTCTGTCAATTTTTTCCTTGGGATTTTACTTATTTGCCATCAATCCACCAAAAGCTAAAAAGTAAAAAAAATAATAAATACTCACCTCTAACCTTTAACCTTTCACTAACTTCTTGATCAAAAATGATTTTTTTTTTGTTCTTTTTCTCTTTAAGCAGAAAAAAAATGAAATTTACTGGTCAATTTATTGAGCTCTCTTTCTCCTATTTTTATTCACTTGCAATTTTGCTCCTTTTTAATATTCATATTAATGAAAAATGTTTAGAGTTTAATGTTTGCCCCAATGGATAATTTCACAATTCCACAAGCAAACATCCATCTTGGAAAATAAATTTATCAAGTAAGAAAAAGAAATAAAAATAGGAATTGGATAAAAGAGTAAATGTGAATTATAAAAGAAAATGTTATTTTGGGGCTACAGGAAATCTTTAAGAAAAAAAAAAGAAGTTATTTTAGTGCTCAATTTAAACTGAATATACAGGAAAAATCAGAATTCCTTTTTTTTTTCATATTCAGAATTGAAAAAAAATCTCCTAAACTAATAAAAAGTTAGATTCAAAAAAGCTTGAAGACAATAGCCACATAATTGGATAAATAAGTCAAGTAAATCAACTGGAAGGGGGGCACATACCAGAGGAAGATTTTTTTTTTGGGGGGGGGGACTCAAGCATATTTCATATTAATAAAACTGATTTCAAAGATTTTTTTTTTTTGATAAATATTTTCTTTTTCTGTGTGTGTATGTGTGTGAGAGAGTGTGTGTGTGTGGGTATATGTGCACAAGTGAATATATGAGAGAGAGAGAGAGAGAGAGAGAGAGAGAGAGAGAGAGAGAGAGAGAGAGAGAGAGAGAGAGAGAGAGAGAGAGAGACAAAGGTAAATAAAATTTAAAAAAAACATGGCAATTTTTCATTTAGTGTTAGCTTATTTGGTTTGTGTTTCATATCTGAAGGTTTTAAACTCTTGTCTTGAAAATTGCTTTTTATTTGCCTGCTTCAATAAAACTCTTACAATATCCAAACTACAGCATATCACGTGACAATGAGAGGAAATATCACTTTATTCTGGAGCTGGCACTAGTTCTTTTTTAAATATAAAGAAAAAATACAAAAAATGTTTCATATTTTAAAGTTTAGAACTAAAATACAATCTAATTTGCCTTTTGTCTTAAAAGTTTAAGAATTATTTGAAACTAGAAGCAGCTACCCAGTGTCGCCTGGGTAGAGGGGGGGGGGCAATACCAGGTGGATTGATTTGTTTACTTTTGAGATTTACAAATGCTGGACATTTTTAAGTAGAATTTCAATGCTATTTCTATGTATATTTTAATTTTTAAATATCTTTGAATATAAATCAAATCTTCATAATTTTGGCACAAACACCAATAACCAGTGATATTTAATGTGTATATATATTTACTTTGACGTTAATTGTTTTATTTTTGTAGTTTCATCCGGACATACATACATACACACCATCTGCCCTTTATATATGTATAGATGTGTTTTGCAGAAAATCTAATGATTCAACAATGGTTAAGGATGATCCTAGAAATCAGAGTAATATAATTGTCACTAATTTTTTAATACAAAAATCCCTTTTCTTATGATATAAATCTAAAAGTAATTTTTATAAAGATATTCTAATAATCCTAAAAAGTTAAACCTATTTACATCATTCAATTTTTTTTTTCTTAAGAAATTATCTTTAATGAGTTTTTTCTTTCTTTTAATCATATATAAATGCCATTAAAACCAATTTTGGTTTGACTGAGACAGAAAATAACAAAAATATGAAATAATTTTAAGACTGCTCAGAACTCTAAAAATATATCATTTTGGTAAAAATGCTACTGCAATTATATAATGTTTGGATAGATAATATCCAATCTTTCAGGTAGTGAAAGAAGAAAAAATGATCAATTAGAAAGATTTTAATTGAAGATGTTTGCAAGACTTACAGGGGTTGGACAAAATAATGGAAAAATAATGTTTCCCTTATTTCGTCCAACCCCTGTATTAGGGATAGGGCCCAGTTCTTTATCAGTAATAAAAACTAATAAGATATTTATATTAGGGGGCTATAACTTTGTACCAACAATTCAAATCTTAATTGTTTTACCTTTTTGTGATCTAAACTAATTTCAAAATTGTTACGGTATATGTTTGATATTATTGTAAAAAAATTAAATAAAAAGGGCCAAAAATAAAAATAAATGCCTTGAGCTAGGTCAAGATGAGCTGACTTAGAAGCAACAGTTTTTTTATGTGAATGTGACACAAATTTAGTATCAGTGTGTGTGTGTGAGTGTGTATGTGTGTTTACTGGCAGACTAAAATCCAGATTTCACTGACTGAACTATCTTTTATGGGCAGAAATAAAACAAAGAAATAAAAATTATATCAACTTAATCTTATTAAATGGTTGAACACGAAAAAAAAGAAGGAAAAAATGATAATTGAAACAAAATGACAATGTTGTAGAAGAATCATATCAAAGAATTTGTTCACAAACATGGGAGAATCAGTTCTTGTTCAGGAAACAAGTGACAATGTTATTCTTTATAGAAACAATTCTATAAAAGAACAGTTGGGTTAATTAGTGGAAGATTGTTAATTAGATAACACAAAATGATGTACAAAGAATGTATATATATATATATATATATATATATATATATATATATATATATATATATATATATGTGTGTGTGTGTGTGTGTGTGTGTGTGAAAATGTTATACATTTATAGCAAAAAGAACATTGCTTCTTTTCTATAAGATCTAAGCATTAAAAAAACTTGGCTCAGTGATAAATTTAAAATACAAAACAAAACTTCAACATTATTCTACTTTTTTTAAAAATAAAAAATGCAAGAGAGGAGAGAACTCTTATCAATTTTTATATCTATCATTCTTATTGCAAAAAATGTGGAATTACCTAAAGAGAGAATTAAAAACAAAAAAAATAAGTAAAGAAACCGACAAAGTTTGAAATAAAGAATAAGCAGGGTGTAGAAAAAAAGCATATACATAAACTCATATAAATGTTAAAAAAATAAAAAATAAAAAATAAATATCAAGAGAAAGTGAAAAAAAAAAGATGGGTGGTGCTGAAGATTAACCACATTCTTCACATAAGCCAGTAGCTTGTCATTCTAAAATGGAAATATATACACATATAAGAAATATTGCTGTTGAAATGAAAGGTGACCTACATAAAGAATGGGGTGAAAAAATATGTATATATATATATATAACAGGAAAAGAAAGGAAAGTGTTTTTTGTTTTTATAACAGTCCTTTTTTTTTTTAATAGAAAGAATAAATAAAGTCATATGACACAAAAGACTTCTGGTTTGTATTCCAAAGCTGAACTTTTTTTTGTCTATTAAACTTACACAAAATTTATGTTCTTGTCTATCTGATGTAATATTTTTGTTTTGTCTCAACTGTTTTTTTGGAAATAGCAAATACAACAGAGAAGAGTTTATTGAATCAAAGAAGTGAGAAAAAGTCATCTGTCCTACACTTGAAAAAAAAAACCTGTAGGATCAAGAAGACAATTCTATGTAAAGTAGTAGAAAGAAGAAAAAAATAAATAAATAAATAAACAAAAAAACAAAAAAAAAAAAAAATATCACCTTGGGTTTGGGTGGAGTTCTTATAACTGCTTCCTTTTTAGCACTTCCCATACCCCAGCTTTCCCTTCAGCCCAATCTTACTGCTGGCTTTTTCAAATGTTTATTTTAGAAAAGAATAAAAACGTTCCAGATTTTTCTCTTTTTCAAAATTAATTACAAAAAGAGAAAGAAAGAGAAAAGGAAAAGAAGAGATTGTTATTGGCCACATGTGCTGTGAATGTTTGTGCCAGTGTAAGCTCTTGATTTGGAAGTAGAGTGTGACAAAATGGCTCAAAGAATCATGGAATAAAAAAAGAATCAATGTAGAAAAAAAAGAAAGAATCACAACCAGATTTGATGACAACGGGAAGAGGAAAGTGGATGAAAAAAAGAAGAAATGCTAAAAATGGATTTCAATAATTATTACAAACAAATGAACGACAACAAAAAGAAGAATAGAAATGTTTCAGAAATATAGAGGTCAACATTATGTCCCAAAATAATAAAATTAGAAATTAAAATTAAATTAAAATTATAAATTAGTGATATAGACCACTAATTAGAACTGAGCCTATATCATATGCTCAATATATAAAAAAACAGAGCAATAATGATATTAGTAATAGTAATAGTAGAAAAGAGTTAAGAGTCTACCATGGTTTTGATCTAATGATCTCATCAGAACCCTACCTCATACTTAACTAAGTTGATATATAAACCAAGAAATAAAACATATCATTTATTATGTATACTTATATATTTACTTATAGTATTTAATTGTGGGTTTGTGAGTTAGCATGCCAATATTCATATATCATACTTTATCACCCCGACAGACACATTTTCCCCAATTCTACATTTACCCATATTTCAATGGATTTTGTAAGGAATACATTTTTCATATATATCTTTATATACTCAGAAGACAGAATGACAGACAGTTGAGTATAAGTGAAATAGATCACTAATTAGGACAGAGCCTATTCTAGTAGTGACCACCCCAAGTGGAGTTTAACAGGTTTGAATTCAGAGTTTTCCTTCTCCTAGACTGGTTGCCTAATCAAGATTATAGGGCCCAGTCTGCCCTTCTATTTACCCATATACTGTAGGGATAGTAGTTGGATTCATACCTTTCCCAAGGGTATTAGAGCTATGTGAACTGTAGCTTTGTCCAGGATTTGAACTCGGGTCAATGAGTCCATTTCCTACGACTGTAATTATTATACTACGGTCTCCAACTATTTTAATAAACCTATTAAAATTAAAGAACTTCTATCTATATTCTTAAATATCTCAATACTTATAATTTTGTGGCATGATAAAAATCCATTTCTACCTTCAATTCATTTGGATTTTAGAAGTGGTTGTTTTTCAAAGCCAAACAAAATCTTTTAAATAGTCAGACATTTTAAGAAATTAGTCTTAAAAATGTTTTATCTAAATTTTAAAACATGTGTATTTGAAGAAGTAAGTCTTTAGATAAATAAGGTGATTAGTTTGTACTACTTGGATTATTCGGACTATTGTCCTCATCTTTATTGTTATCTGTACAATATTTTGGATGATGTGCCCTCCGGCCTTCTTCAGGTATTTCTTTTACTGATAACAATAAAGATGAGGACAATAGTCCGAATAATCCAAGTAGTACAAATTATCAACCCTCATTTCAAAAATTCAGAGGTGATTAGTATTTACTTGAAAACTGGTTAAATTTTTTTTAAATTAGAACAGTATCAACAGTCTAACAGATTGAGTGACAAAAAGAAAAAGAAAAATCGAAGAAAAATTTTTGTTAATGAGTATTTCAGTAATCCCTCAGTTGCATTCAAATCAAGTCTTTTATAAAAAAATAATTTGATAAAATCATTTTAGAGTTAAGGTGGCATTAGTTTAATTAATTAATACATTTAAGTTCACTCAAACGAATATGATTATTAACTAACTCAGTTTTAAATTGGATCACAAATGGATTGAAATTACAAAATGCTACGTTATTGTAAATGAATTTTCAAGAGGAAGCTCTACAATTAATACAAAGGTTCCCGTGTTGAAAAGTAAAAGCAGCAAAAGAGTTTTAATCAGAATAATGAACATAAAAACTGATGCCAACTAACAAGGAGACATTAAATATCTACTTTAATACCTAACAAGCAAATAATTTCACTTAAAAGAGTAACTGAAAAATTCTAGGTTCAAAATTTTACTATTCATCATAAAAATTCTGTGGATATTTTTTTTTTTAAGAAAAAATAAGCAGGAACTAAAAATGTCCAATTATGAATTATTTTTTTAACTTCACAATACAAACAGAAACAGTCGAATAGACAAGTATAAGTCAAATAAGGCTAAGTCAAATGTAAATATTATTCATGTAAACAAGTACACATACACACACACACATACACATATATATATATACACACATATATATATACATATATATATATACACACATTCATATATATACACATTCATATATACACAACCACACATTCATATATATATATACATTCATATATATATATATATATATATATATATATATATACATAACCATACATTCATATATACATAACCACACATTCATATATACATAACCACACATTCATATATACATATATACATATCCACACATTCATATATACACATCCACACATTCATATATACACATCCACACATTCATATATATATATATATATATATATATAACTCATTTCCATAACTCTCTCCCATCACCTGTCTATCGGTCATCACTCCTGGCAGGTCCTCCACAGACCATCCAGTATCCACACAGAGCTGATCGATGTATATCTTTGCTGGTTAACCCACACTGATGTGTCTTGTGTAGATGTCCACAGGACTACGTTACTTATGAGTTCGTCAATTACTTCTCATAGAGTGTCCAGTATGTCTTCTTCGTCTTAATTAAATGATTTATGTGATAGGAGCTAAATGGCCAACTGCTTTTTTTGGGGGGGTGGGGGTGCTGTTTGAAGGATTTGTTCCAGACAGTTGGCAACATCCTTGTATAGTTCCCATCTAGTTTTTTTTTCTAAGCATTTCTTTGTCTACATGCCCCAGCCATACAGCAGCACCAACACAGCTAATGAAGAATTTTCATTTTATCTTATCAGAGAGTTCAGTTCCATACAATCAATAATCTATCAACAACAGTTTATGCTTTTCCTACACGTATATTGACATCACTTTCTGTAGATGAGATATTACTACCTAGGTATGTTAATTGGTCAAAGAATTTTCATTTTATTTTTATTTACATATTCCTCTTCCTGCCTTCTCTAGCAATGGTCTCTATGTGAACTTAGATAAAACAGAATTCATGTGTTTTAAACAAGATGGAGGTATCTCGAAACTGCATGATAAGCCTCTGAAATAAGTAGACGAGTTCACATACCTATGTAGTAATATCTCATCTACAGAAAGCAATGTCAATGTACACATAGATAAAGTCAAAGCAGCTGTATGGCCACCTGCCCACTATTACACAAACCCTATGAGTAAGATGAACAAGACATGCTGGACACTGCTGGAGAAGCAAGTACGAACTCATGTGACATTCTCCTGTGGACACACTACAATAGGCTTCATACCAAAAACCTACATCAAAAAGCTCTCTGCAGATTCAGGATGCAAAGCAGAAGACCTCAGAGGAGTGATGAACAATAGGGATGGTTTGAGAGAAAGAGAGTTATGTACATCTGTAAATATTTATATATATATATATATATATATATACAACACACACACATACATTCATATATACATTCATACATATATACATTCATACATATTTATATAAACATATATATATACACATCTATACATATTCATATACACAAATAAATACATATGAATACATAAAAAATGCATACATACATACACTTATATATATATATACAAACACATACACACACACACATATATATGTATATATTCATAGATATTTGATTCTAAAAAAGTATTTTAATAAATAAAGATGAAATATTAATTGATCAATTGTTTGTATCGGTTTATCTACATTTCCATGAATATTTTTCACACTTACACACACACACACACACTTATAAATATATATGCAGATATATATATATAGTAGTAAAGTCAGCTGAGCAGTGAGGGAGTGCATCCCCTTTTCCAATGTGCTACACTAGGGAGATCGTTTTTGCATTTGAGTATGCACATACACACACACATACACACACACACACACACACACACACATATATATAGACACATATGTACATAAATATACATACATATACACACACACATATATATATGTACATATATATTCATACATACATATAGACACATAGACATATATACACATATATAAAAATGCATATACATATATATATACACATATAAAAATACATATACATATATATACACATATAAAATACATATATATATATATACACATATAAAAATACATATATATATACATATACATATATATACATATATAAAAATATATATAAAAATACATAAAAATATATATAAAAATACATTTACATATATATATACATACATATATATATATATACACCTCTATATATATATACCTACATATCTATACATATAAATACAAATTCACATTCTCTCTTTCTATATGTAGATAGATAAATAGATAGATAGAAAGACATATTGAGACTAACTATAAGAGAGCTGGTAGAAAAAAAATCTATTATTTAAGTGACTAATAAGAAGAAGCTCAGTGGAAAGGATAAGAAATTATGGGAAGTAAATGAGATAAGACATGGTAAAAGGGAATGGCTGATATAGCAGTTCATTAATCAACCACGGATAGGAGGAGGAAATAGGCATTTTCTTACTTAAAACCAACTATTAAGTTATTTTAGATTGTTTTTAGGGTTTGTTTTTTTTTTTGTTTGTTTTTTTTTTTTTCCAAACTGGAAAAGATTTGAAAAGACTGTTTTATCTTTAATCATTTTTTCAAAACAGAACAATAATTTTCAGTTTGACTGTCAATCTTGCAAAGTTTTTTTTTTTTAAATTTACTTTAAAATTTTTTTTTTAGTTTAAATAACTTTGTTTTATTTTGTTTTTGTTACAATGCTGTCAGTGTTGTATTTTGCCATTCTGGTAATAATTTTTCCTGTTGTTTTTCATAGTGTGAATGAGCGGATGTAGTGATTTATCTTTTGTGAATAAAACTCGTTTTGTAGATGCATCAGATAGTGAGGCAAGGCTGATGAGCCAACGTTACAACCAAGAAGAATCAGATAATCAATTCTTGTCAGTGATGAGAGAAAAAAACAACCGAATAAACTTTCAGCTTTTTATAAGTATTTAACAGTCAAATTGGGTGATAGTTTATCTTTCTGCTGATTCTTGGAAAATCATTCAGAGATGAATAAATTTTTGGAGCCCAAAAAGAGAAAAAAAAAAAACAAAGAAAATCTTGCAAATCACATAGCTTGCTTGCATTGAAAATATTTTTTTATCTTAAGCCTAATTGTCTTTCAAAGCTTGTAAGAATATTTGTTACAAAGTGCAAAATTGAGAGAAGATATAAAGAGGGAGTACAGGTGGTAGAGCGAGAAAAAAAACTACTGAAACTAACTTTCAAAATACTTTTTTTCTAAAACTTGCTTTTCAGATATAATTCTCATGGAAACATGGTTTGTATGCATGGAGGAGTGTGAGTGAATGAGTTTGTACGCATGCATTAGGGTAGGTCGATTTTTCACTTTTTTAAAATATCAAATTGTCCATCTATGCGAAAGTAGTGTTAGTATACTGAATACTGACACCAAAAATTAGATCTTTTACTTGTACTAGTGTTTGAGGAAATAGCATTAAAGATCTACTAAAAATCCTTGTTTTCGCAAAATTTAGCCTTTAGAAAACAAGGATTTTTAGTGCATTTTAGTTGACGATCTTTGATGCTATTTCCTCAAACAATGGTGCAAGTAAAAGATCTAATTTTTGGTATCTGTATTCAGTATACTAATATACAACTTTTGCATAGATGGACAATTTGATATTTCAAAAAAGTGAAAAATCGACCTATCCTAGTGTGCATGTAAGTTGAGATCAGGTTAATAATCAGTTAATATTAAGTTCTACTACCAACCAGAGAATACTGTAGGACCTAATGAATTATCTGAGCTATTCTGCAACATATAACAGTATGTACATGGACACCTCATGTAGTGTAATGGTTAGCAAGCTAGATTAGCAGACCATTGTTAGTGAGTTTGATTCTCACTAAGCGCCCCATATTTCTGGCCTTGTGCCACATCTAAGCTCAGCTTAGTAAATAACTATAATTGTATGTATATAATAGCATAATCCTTTAAAATTAAAATAAATAGCAGTAATTACAATGAATTATATTGATTTTGGATATAATTCAATTGCAAGAAACTATTACAATAAAATCAAAACTGCAACTTTTATAGTCAACAATCACTACAGAATCAAATATCTTATGGACAATTTAGAATGAGACAAAAAATAAGACATTCATAAATATTTAAAATTAAATTCAATGAACTATATCAGAATGATATTATATTCTTTTAACTATATTAAACCTGATGACTTTGAAGAATATAACAAACAAAATATCACATAAATAGCTGCAATATAGTCCAAATATATTTTCAACTAAAATAAAGATAAATTCATTCAACCATTTAATTAAAAAAAAAAGCAATTCCTGTTATTCTTATTCTGTTAAATAGACTGATAAATGTACAGAGATGCTGATAGGTATGCGTCCTGCGTCCCTGACGCATAAAGATCTAAAAGGCTGCAGTAAAATCATAACCATGCATCCCCGTGTTTTTCTTTTTTCTTCCCTCACAATTTCAAGTTAACTGTAAATACATTTCAATAATTTCTTAGAAACGAATTACACAGGATGGGGTACAAGGTAGGGGTTAGACGGCTTTAGCTGTTCCTCCAGATCATTAATAAAATCCCTCCAATTTATTAAGAAACTTTAGTTGGAACCCATAAATTTTCCCGGGGACTCATTCAAAGCAAATATGTGCATCCTAGGACACACTAAATCAAAAATCTATCAGCACTACTGAATGTATGAATGTGAAATTATGTCAACTTAATAATTTATAAGTTGAACAGATTACACTGCATCATCCGGGAAGATAATAGATTATATAAAGAATATTAAATTCAAACAACAAAGATTTTGATGAATATATATTGAAATTAATCAATTCCTTAAGAACAGATAAATTCAAAAGTAAATGAGGAGAAATTTGCTAAAAGGACAAGTTAGTCCATATATGAAACTAACAAAAACTTACTGAAGTATTTGCATATAAAGATAAAAACAAATCTGGAAATATTATTTGAAAAATGCTTAAAATTCAAAATAGTATCCCACAAAAAGATTATCCAAATTAAAAATCTAAAAATTCAAGAAAAGGATTTGGCTTGAATAAGGGTTGACCCCAATAAAGGAACAGAAAGACTTACTTAAGAATTTAAACATTTAAAAAAAATAGACATTAGATCTGTTAACTGACAAAAATATCACAAATGTAAAGGGGGTGAAAAGGAAAGTTAAACTTGCAATAATCAATAACAACATTTAAGTTTATAATCACACACACAAACACACACACATATATACATATATATATATATATATATATATATATATATATATATATATATATATATAATATATATATATATATATATATATATATATATATATATATATATATGCACTTACGCATGCATGAAACCGAACGGTTGTGACTGTTCCTTTGTCATCAAATTAATAGATATGTAAAACCTTTATATATTTATTTATTATATTATATCACATTATATATATATATATATATATATATATATATATATATATATTAGTAGAAACATTTTGCAATCAACATTTTCTGATAAATAGCATCATGCAAAGATATAATTGTTTGTGACAATTTCACATTGGGATTAAAAATTGGAGATAAATTACAAACTATTTCTCAATAAATTATATTTCTGTTAATCCACAGGCAAAGTACATTATATATATATATATATATATATATATATATATATATATAGTGAGAGGGGGAGAGAGATAGTGTGTGTGTGTGAGTGTGTGTTACCTATCTATAAAACTATTGAAAAAAAGATACCTTCAGCATTAATTCTTGCTTGTGTTTTAACTTATATAACTAATTAGTTGATTATACACTAATATAGAATATACAAATAAAAGCACACATACAGGCAATAAGAATATAGTGTACAATTTATATGAAAATATATACAATATGACAAGCAATATCCGTGTAATCTGCAAATATATATATATATATATATATATATATATATAGATAGATAGATAGATAGATAGATAGATAGATAGATAAATAGATATCTCAAGACTAATATAAACTCTTAAATTGAGGGTCATTCACAGAGGTATTAGCAACTGAATATAATTCTAAAATTGGAAGTAATTACATTGAAAAATACTACAAGAGTCACAATAATAATTCTATTTTGCAAAGGATGCAAAGAGGGTAGAAAGGGGGAGGGGTGAGACCAAATATAAAATAACTTAGATAAAGTCATTCAAATTGAACTTCTGTCTGGTCTCAGAAGCTAAAAAACCCATTATATCACAGTATATGTCTTTGTGAAACAATATGAAACAAGAAAGAAATAGAAAAATGAAAGTGGGGAAAAAAATGACAACAGGGACAAAGCAGCGGTATAACAAAATAATACAATTGAATTAACCTTCATCAAGTTAGGTTTGCTTTTCTCGTATATTTTTTTATTCTATTATATATATATATATATATATATATATATATATATATATATATATGGTTGAAGAGCTGATGGAAGGGAGTGTGTCTTTTTTTCTATGAGAACGTCACTGAGATGTGAACAGTGCAGCAAATATGATTGAACAGTTTGACTTTTTTTATTCTTTTCATTTTATTTTTTCCCCCAGTGGACATGTGAGATAACCTTTAGACACACTGAGAAAGATAAACAAAAATTTGCAAAATAACTGTTTGTAGTTTTTGTTATGCCATAGCTATTGTCTTCGATTAAGTTATTGTTTCACGCCAATGCAGCAAAAGGGATGCATATGTTTAAAAAAGAAAAAAGAAAGAAATAATGAAAGAAAGAAAAAAAAATTGAACCTCAGAAGAGGTCTGAGGAGCACCATGATGATCAGAGATCCTTGATCTTGGATCAAGATAAAAGAAAGAGACCTTTTTTAAAGTTCAACATTGCTACTAGGAAGAAGGCTCAGCATGTTTGATTATATACAGAATTCTTTTTAAGATATGGTTTGCAAACAAAATAACTGCCTAGTGAATTGAAAAAAAAAAAATAAAAAAATAAAATTATTATCATCAGCATCATTATTTTTGCTATTATTAAATCAACTCAAAAGGGGGGAAGGTTTAAAGAACTCAATATAAAAATGAAAAGCTGTTTACATGAAAACAATGCATGACTTCATTCCATTTCAAAGGAGTTTTCAAGATGAGGAATTTTTACATTAATGTTATAAAGAAAAAAAAATAATGGTCAATTATTATCATTATTTTAATTTTATTATTGATACAATTCTACAGTGAGTGTAAAAAGTGGGCAATAGTTTAGATTTTCAAAAAGCTGTCACAAAAATGAAAATTAGATTTCTTTAAGAATTATTTTATTTTATTCTCAAGAATTTCTGTGGAGAATTTCCACTTGAAAATATAACAAGAGCAGAAAGAAAAAAATTACAATTTGTCATTACCATTACCATTGTGTGTATAGATTGATTTCAAAAGAGAAAAATATTCCCACAACTTAAAAATCAAACTAAAACTTTTAGATAGAAACAATAGGTTTTAATTTGTAATTATTAGAGGAATGAGCTACTGATATATATCATTCTGGAAAAAAAACATTTTTTTTAATTGAATATACTAAAAATACAAAATTATTTTCAATTGTTAGCAATTCCAATATTATATTTGTTTTCACATATGTGGGTAAGGTATGTAGATTTTATTTCAAAATGTTTAGACAAATAATACAAAGAAAACGGTTATGGAAAATATGGAAAATAATAAGGAATGGGCAACTAAGTATTTTTCTGAATTTTTGAGATGAGGCTTGATAATTAGTATTATTTCCAACAAGAAATACCTGAAGAAGACCGGAGGGCACATCGGCCGAAACGTTGTACAGATAACAATAAAAATAAGGACAATAGTCCGAATATTCCAAATAATACTAAGTATTAAGTAAGTGCTTAAATTTTTCTTTGAAACCGGAGAAGATATAATTCAAAAATAAATTTGAAAATAAAACTAATGTTTTTTCTTTTCTTTTCTTTTCTTTTTTTTAGGAACAATTTTGCGTTTCACAGGAGGAAAAGAAATGCCGTTTTTTTTTTGTTTTTTTTGTTTTTTTATAACTATTGCTTTCGCTTTAATGTAAAGAGAATGCACTTGACAATTGAAGGAAGTTTAAATTAAATCAGTCTCTTAAAAGTAAAAGTGATAAAATTTTATTTTAAAACCTTGAATTTTTTTAGAAACAGCAATAAAAACTGTAATAAAATTAAAATAAAAAATATATCTAAAAAAACAACCTTTCAAGCAAGACTATTTTATTGTGCTATGAGCATTGATGCTTTTTCCGAAAAAGAAGAGGAAGACTTGACTGTGATTACAAACTGTTTTAAAATTGGTGATCAACACACAACAAGCCAGTGGTTACACAATACTTAACATTTCAAGGAATTGGGTTTTTTTTAAGTATTTTTTTTTTTTTTTTTTTTTTCTTCGTTTCTTTCAAGGCATTTTTATACACCGAAACACCAACATTTTAAGATGTTTTTAACCTGTGTTTTCTTTTGTCTTTTACAAAATAAAAATAAAAAGTTTAAATTTCCATTATGCTGATAAGAAGAGAAGAATTTAAAACTCTCTACTACTCTGAACTAATCTAATTTTAGCTTAATGTATTGAGTGGTTTTTGAAATGTAAAATAAATTATCTCTGCGGTGACAATTACTGGCTAGAAAAGAACAGTTGAGAAGTTCAGTTTAATTTAACAACTACGGTAATAATAGAAGAAATTTGATGGAATGTAAACAGTGAAAATAACTAAGAAAAAAGATCATTAGTGAACAGTTTATTTGTGGAAAGATTTGGGCAAAGAAAAATCATGGATTTTATTCATTTATTGAGAAAAAAATTATTTATTTTTGAGTCACAAAAAAAAAAAGAAAAGAAATCCCGACTTTTTTTTTGTAATAATGCTTTTAGCTTTTATGTAGTAAAAGATGCTACTTGGTATTTGTAGTCAAATTAGATGTTTGTTAAATTGATATATTTATATTTCAGGTTTGACAAACAAAATTGTATTTGTCCTTCAAACACGGTAGAGTAACAATTTTAAATAAAATTAGATTTAAGAAAAATATTTTCAATGTAAAAGTAAAATTATTTTGATTTCAGTTTTTTGTTGACTTATTCAAGTCTGTTTTTGTTTTTTCAATATATTTCAAATCAATGTTATTACAAACTAAAACTTTGTCTTTATTTATTTGTTATACTATTGATAAATAGAACATAATAATCTTTAAATTCATTCAGAAAAATTATATTCTCAACTTGTTTTCATTGTTAACAAATAGCCTTTTTCTTAATTATTTTTCTGCAATTCAACATTTTTCTGTTTTGGGTGATTGGTGATGCAAAAAGTAGTAACAAGGTATAAAATCACAGAGACATTCTAAAATATATTTTTAAAAATGATTGGATTTAAATCAGAAAAAAAGGAATATATTTTAGTTTTTATATATACTAAAGACAATGTTTAATACAAAACTGAAACAAAATGTATTTTGCTGGGTTAACTTTTTTTCATATTCACAGGGTCACATAAATAAATGATCGAAGTGACAAGTAATAATTTTTCTAGATTAATTTGCTACAATAGGCGCTCTTCGAACCCCAAAGTTTATACAAACATTTGCAACGTTATTATTTGAAAAATTTCAAAATAAGCGTTACAAAACCGTTGTTGTCGATGATAGGGTTTGTCAACAAGAAATTTTTTCTTTAAGACAACGTAACGGAAAAATACAAAAAAGATATACAACAATCACAGATATATGCGTTTTTTTTTAATTCTAGGGATGAATAAAAAAAACAGTTCCATTTGATATACGAAAGAAAGATCTTCCATTACAAATAAATAACTGATTAAAATAAAAAGTGAACATTTATTTGAAATTAAATATAAATATTCTCTAGGTACCATCAATTTGCCCTGTGAAATTTATACCCACCCACTATATTTAACACAATGAAACTTGCATAAAGAAGAAACATTAAAAAAAAACTCCTGATGATTTTTTTTTAATTTTAGCTTACGGGACTCTTATTTCATCTGGTCAGTTTTTGTAAACCTACATAAGAAATGTCTTATTTCATTACAAAGTTTACAACTAAGAATGCACATAATGGGATTAAATGTGCACATGTAGTTAAATTTTACACACCAGTAACTTAAAGAACTTTACTTAAATCATTGAAATTCATATCAAGATAAAACAATGAAAACCTGCAGTATCTAATTAAATTGCAGTAGAGTTTAAAATAATTTTTATTCGTGTAAATTACTTTCAAAAGAATCAATCATTTTTTTAGTGTAGGGACAAAAAAGCTTTAACTTCGTGTCATGTCGACAGTTTTTTTTTTAAAATAACGCTAACAGTGAAAACTTTGTAAATAAAAAATAAAGAGAATACAATACATTTAGTGGGCTTTAAAAAATGAAATTGTGAATTTTAAAATGAAGAACCATTCATTAAAACAATTTGGATGATAAGATTATTTGCTCTTATGTGAGCATAACTGAAATGAATGATTAAAAAAAACCTCTCGTTAAATAAAACTAATCAAATTAAATTACTTCGCCTTCTATCAACATAGTGGGTTTAACGTTGCTTTTTAATTGTAAGCATTTCTCTTTTTTTTAATTTTAGGAACAAAACTCAACAAATCAGGGAGTTATTGAGACTTTAAAATTTCAATTCCCTAGTTGTTTTCTAGTTGTCATGACAACCGAAAGCGTGCGTTACACGTTAAACACGCACGGTGTTTATTTTTGTTTTTTGTTTTTTTCGAAACTGACTGATGATGATGTCAGGGATTTTGAGAAATGGTTAGAAGTTTGTTTTGTTTTTAGGTTTTGTTTTTTGTTTTTTAGGCTTACAACAATAATTTCTTTTTGCATCAATAAAGTTAAATTTGAATGAAGTCTCCCAGGTTCGAACATTCTAATTATTAGGTATTTTTATAACATCTGATGGCCGAAATGAATAAGATCATCCTATCAACGAAGGACATAACAAAATCTCCTCTGTTGAAAGATGTCAGAGTTCAAATATCGCCAAAAGCTTCATTGTTCTGAATTAAATTATTACAGTTAAATTTGACCACCGAAGAACAAATCAGTTATCTTAAAACATTGTGATTTTTTAAAAATCGCAAATTCTTACAATGCTGCAGTGATTTTCATATTTATTTGACGAAAATGTGTCAAAATATTTCCTTCTTTACTTTGTTTTTAAAAAAATTCAAATAAGTGTAACCTAACTTTAAAATACTTTAAATTTCAAGAATTCATTTTCAAACAATTGTTTTTGTTAAAGTTTAAATCAATTAGGACAAAATTCTGATAATCCCCGAAAATGAATCGACATATCATCCGGTTCTTAATGAAACGACGAGACAGTGTGAGTCTGTGAGAAATGCAAACGCAAAAAAAAAAAGGAATTTTTTTTTTTACTATTTTTGTTTTAGACAAATAGAAATGTGTATTTTTTCTTAAAGTAAGCATTTTTTAAATTTAAAAATTTTGAAAATAGTCGCAGAATCACCCAAACGAACACTAAGCACTAGCAACAAACAAAGTCCGCAAAATAAAATTTAAAAATTTAAAAAAAGGAAACAACACAACCAAAGTATCGAATAGAACAGAAGAAATGAATTAGATATTTCTGTTTCGAAAAATCTAGTCTATTTGATTTTTTTTTCCTGATTTTTTTAGGAACCATTCTTTTTAAAGATAAGTTAAACAAAATATTAATGAGTATAAACTTGTATTGGAAACAGAGATGTAATCGTTGGCATGTGCTCTGCTGAGGTATCTGCGTGTGTGGGTGTGCCTCAATTGTGTGTGTGTGCGCGCGGGCACATATACTCAGATGAGGGCCGATGAAGAGGGCAGTTTTTTTTTCTCTGTTTTTTAAAGACTAAGTTAAAATAGTAATGAAAGTTTAAAATACAGGGAACAAGAGAGGTTTTAGTTGAACTCACATGGGCCGCTGCCGACGAGGGCCACCTACTGGAGGATAGTGATCCATTAGCTTGGCGGTTCCTCCGGTGAAGAAACACAAGAAGAGTCTAGTTTCATCATCAAAGTAAAATCCGCATGATGTTTAGTTGGGCGCGTGGCCTGCACAACTGGATGACAACTGAAGCCGATCTGCCACAGCACTAAATGATTATAGGTGGGAAGGATTGAAGAACAAGAAAGTAGGAGAGAAACGACGACGATGATGAATGAAGAAGAAGAAGAAGAAGAAAAAATAGATATGGAAAAGAGGAAGAAGAAGATGGGCGATCCAGAATGATGCCCAGAGATGCTGGTAGCAGCAGCAGCAGCAGCAACGGCGGCGGCGGTCGCCACCGTAGCCACAGCCACCGCCGTCGCCACAGCAGTTAGGGGGAGGGGTAATAAGAAAAAAAAATAAGAAGGAGGAGGAGCAGGGGAGAAGAAATTGAGCTGATGATTAGGACTGAACCTGTAGAACTGTTAGATTACCATAAAGAAGAAAGGAAGGGAGAAGATGCTGATAAGTTTATCAAATGAGAAGAAAGAGAAAAGAGGAGTAGAAGAAGGAGGAGCATAGATAGTTAGATATAGAGAAAGAGTGAGGGGGAAACGAGAACGGGGGGTGGGTAGGAGGTGGGGAGAGAGAGTGAAAGAGAGAGACAGAGAGACAGAGCGAGAAAAAGAAAATCTACAGGTCACCTACATCACTGTACAGTATACACAGCAGTTGAGGAAGTTGTAAACTAAAAATTACAGTGTTTATTATTATTATCATCATCATTGTTGTTGTTGTGGGTTGCAGCGTGAAGTGACGACACTATGGGTGGGTGGAGTAGCAATATTTTCAGATTTTGAAGGCTCGGTGATTGGCATATAGTCTATATGCCTTTGTTCTTTCCAAAACAATCTTTTACTTAACCAAATAAATTATCAAAGAACGGCAAGACAGCATCGGAAGAATCATTCCGATAAACACAAAAATCGTCAAGTCAGAGATCGTATCTCTAAATTTATTTAAATTACCACATAAGAACTAGCTTCAGCGTTTTTAAAATTATACCAAGTACTTTTTTAAGAAAATCTAAATTTTGGTTTTAAAAAAACATTTTTTTACATAGTAAATCCGTCTTATTTTTTCTAAAGATCAAATAAATTAAAAGTTATATACAAAACTTACACTTTTTTATTAACTGAAAATATTCATAATTCACACGTTTCAAACGTAATCAGAGTCGTAAAAAGCGAAAATAATCTCTTCTTTTACCCTCCACCCAAATTAATTATGCAAATGAAGACTGGCTGGAAATGACATGGTTGACAGCCCGCATCTAAGCTCCTCCCCCTTTTTATTCCTGCTGCTTCTATTAGCACATGTGTGTACAGGCAGTGCCCCATGTGGGATTAGAAATGCACATTTTCCTGCTTGCAAGGAACCATCATAAAAGACAAGTTACCCAGACAAGATTCAGTGAATGAAATGCCCAAGGAACACAAAAAAAAAATCTCATTCAACTGGTGAGTTCTCTAGGACAATACTTTTCTTCATCCAAAGGTAACCTCTGAAAATCATTCTTAAGTTATAATCAAAATGTGTTTTGCTTCACTTAAACTTAAGTATAAAATTCATCTATTAGCAAGGAGTTACTCAAAATCACTTTCAACCACAACAGACTTTTAACTCCTTTCTTCAATGACTTTTCTATTTTAATTTCAATTTTCCGTAATTAGAATCATATAGGAGGAGGAATATCTATGATTTCTAGGTCTCATGTATTTCCCCAGTCTTATGAAATAAAACTTATACTTTTACTTCAATGAAAAAAAACCAACTATGTAACTAAGAATTATCTGAATGAAATTTGCAATGAAAAGTATTTTGATGTAAAAACTTTTCATAATGTTTTATTATCATTCGAATTCCATAAAAGATTCAAATGTTTTGCACTGCAACTTTTTTTAATACTTTGTCATACCACTATTTACTTTTTAATTAGAAAAATAGTTTATGTGCAAGGCCCACTCACTTTTTTTCATCTTAACCAAATTCAGCTAAAAAAAAAATTTAATTTCAAGATCAAACTAAACTAACAAGAATGTATAAAAAATAAAAATATTTATATAAAAATATTCAAACAAGAACAGAAGACTTTTTTTTCAAAAAGCAGAAAAAAAAGAGAAATTCAAGTCTCAACCATATGGAGGTTTATAAAAACTAAAATAAAAAATACATTCACTTTTTAAAACACTAAAAAAGTTCAAACGGGAAATGTTTTAGCACCCAACTTTCATTGGTGAGTTTCAACTTTCTCTAAAATTCTAATCTAAATATTTTGAGGAATTTTATTAAAAGGATAAAGTGATTAATAAGGGTCCAGTTGAACTTTTGGGGAAGATTCTTTTTTGCCAAAATCATACATAACATTAAAACAATGGAATTGTAAAAGGGTGAAATACCTACAATTTATATAGTATGGTTTTAATAAATTGATATAGAATAATCTTTTGTTTTATTTTGTATTTCTTCTCAAAAGTTCCATAAATTATAGTCTTGCAATTTATTGACATTTTTGTAAAATTAAGACAATCAAATCCTTTTTTAACATATTCATCTTGGTTTCGATTTTTGTTTAGAACTTAAATACTAAGTTTTAAAAAGATTTTTACAAAAAGAAACAACGGAACATGTTCCTGATGTAACTGATGCATTATAAAATTCATTCACATTCATTGATAAATCAACACGGAAAATTTCAAATTCGGATAATTCCCTGATTTTTGGTAAACTTTTTCAATCAGGGGTGTGTGGGGGGAACTTATTTTGTAAAATACGGATTTTACATCAACTTTGGCAGTGCCTAGGTTATATATTAAACACTAAATATCAAATTGATTAAATTATTTATTTTTCTGATTTAAAGTGAAAATATTGAAATCTACGATTCAAAAAAAAAATTGAATGTTTTTTTCTAAAGTGACAATAAAAATAAACAATTTAAAACTAAAGTTATCGCGTATTTTTTATTATTATTATTATTATTATTATTATTATTATTATTATTATTATTATTATTATTATTATCTCTTAGAAAGCTATAAAAAGGTTTGGGTCTTTTAGGTCTGTGTAGGGTAGGGAAATGGAGAGCTGAAAGGCAAACACGGATGACACCAGTGTAATTGTAAAGAAGCTTAATACACAAAAGTTGACTATTATTGTGAATCTCATTTTTCAAGTAGCTACTGTGACGATTGAAAGAGAGCAAAAATTAACTGACAAGGCCGCCGCCGTTACCTCCTGGTATTGTTGTTGTTATTGCCCGGATTAACACTTAATGGTGGGTAACCGGGCAGAGGAAGAGAATAAAATGAGTAGAATGACAAAGTGAATTCATTTAACACAGCTTAACAAATGGTCGACAAAGAATGCCAGTAGTAAAAAAAAAAAAAAAATGTTGGGTGGAGGTGGGTAATGAATTGGTTGAAAAACAAGTGCTTGATCTGAGACAGGCGCAAGTTGGGAAATGAACAAGAAAATTAGAGAGAGAGAGAGAGAGAGGCGTGAAAAGTTGATTACCTAACTATCGTCGCCCAGGGTGCACGCACACACATCCACACCCACACTGAGAGGTCAATGAACAGACAGACTATGATAATCAACTTTTCAACTTTATTTCTCACTAGTTAAAACAAATAGTTATTTATTTACTAAGCTTAAGCTTAGATTTAACAAAAGACCAGAATTATGGTGTACCCAGTGAGTATCGAACTCACTAACAATAATCTAACTTACTAACCTTTACACAACGTGGGGTCCTCAAGTTTAAACGAATATAGACTAACGAAAGAATCAGGATATGGTCATTGTCTGACGTTTATTTTAATTTAATTTTAAATGAATGACCCTCTGAATGAAAAAAATCAGTTTGAATTTGATAGAATTGACTAAAAATGAAACCTTTTTTTTTTTCATTTCAAAAGAAATGTCAAGTCCAATAGGTTAATTGTATAAGACTTTTTTTATGATGAAATTTTATAAAATTTTAAAAAGTCAATGAATTTTTAACAAGTTTAAACATTTTAAGAATTATACTCTAATCTTAAAACTAATTATTTTTTATATGGTATTTTTCTTTCATGATATATAGTTTTTTGTTACATATCTTTTTTCATATTTTAAATCGTCTTTTAATTGTTTTTGATTTTGCATCATGTAGAATTTTTGATGTTTAAGAAAAATGATGTAATTATTTTCCGTTATAGAAGTTAATGAAGGGCTTAATGAAAACTAATGAGAAGAACCAAAGTATTTATTTTAATTATGATTAAGTATTTACAGACTAGTATTTACAGATACTGTTTTTTTAGCATTGATTAAAAATGAGTCAACTAATGAAATACGACCAAGACATTTGTGATGTGAAAAAACCCCTTGTCTTGTTAGTTAAATGAAATATTAAAAGGAAAATTCTAAACAAATGCAAATTTAATGTTTATTATAAACTAGAATTTTGGCTGTTACGTTAACTGAAAAAAAGTTTTGAATAAAAAAAACATTTTTACAAAAATTTTGAAAAATGAGCTTAATTTGAAAAACAAATATTCAGAGGATGTATTTATTTATGAATGAATAAATGCCTACGTTTGAGTGTTTCGTTTTTTTATATATTAATTTTTACAAGTTTTTATATAATTGTTTTTGTTTTTAATTTTTATATTAGAATAACTTTTCTCTTTAAAGGAGAGAGAAATGCATTAAATTCTTTAAAGTAAGCTACAATTAGATAATCCCCAAAAGTGAAGTAATATAGTAAAAAATATCAACCATTTGAAACAATTTCCATCATATTAAATAAAGAATTTTACAAAAATATTGGCACGACAGAGATAAGTATCAAGAGTGCTGAGAACACATTAAAGTTTTATTATACAATGTTTAAAATAATAAAAATTGGGGTATGAGGTAGACTCCTGACAAAATTTATTTAGGGGACAATCTATGCTATCTAGAATAGAAATAGAGGAAGGTAAATATTTTTAAAAACATTTTTAATGATTCAAAGATAAATTTAGGATATGAGTGAAGATAAAAATGGATTGAATAAGAAAAAAAAAATAGAAAAGAATGAATGTTTATTGATGTAAGATTGCTTGCCAAACTGGATAAGGGCATAATAAAATTATAGGAAATAAGTTAAGCAGCTGGCAACAGATGTTATTAGGAAGGAAGTGACAGTTTTATGAAATGAAAAGCTGAAAGAGTTAGATGAAGAAAAAAAAGGGACAAAAGACAGGGGGAGTTGAGAGGGAAAATCTAGGGAATTCTTTGGATTACCCAAAAAAAAGCAAAAAGTTTATTAAATCACTAGATAAGAGGTTGGTGAAGCCCATTAGAGTTGGAAAGTGTAAAAGAATCAAGAAAAATATGATAGGATGAGGAAGAGATAAAAAGTAAGTTTGGCGTCGGATAAAAAAAAATGTGTTATTAACAAAATAAGGAAGATGTAGACTACAGCATTATTTTCATATAAAATAAGATGAAAACAAAGAAAATTGAAAATTTTAATAATTATATTGAAAAAAGGTAAAAAAAAAAAAAAAAAAAAAAAAAACACCCGTTAAAAATAGATATGAGTAAAAACCAAAATAATTGTATTCATTATGGAATGCTTTTTTTATTTTTATTTTTTTTATAGAAGAATGGATGTCTAACTGTAAAAAGCCAAAAGTTTTCAGAAACGCACTAGAAATATAGATGAAAATTTCAAAGTAATAGTAATGAATGAATTTTGTCCAGCAAGTTTGACTAAGATAAGGAATTTAGACCCTTTTTTATTCTAATGTTCTTATAATAGATAGGAAGCTGAAATTTATTTAAATTCTGGTATTGATTTAAGGATTTATTTAGATAAACAAAATATAAAAATAAGTCAAAGTTGTACCTCTCCCATATATATATATATATATATATATATATATATATATATATATATATATATATATATATATATATCAAATAACTAAAATTTTATGCTTATTTGCATTCATCAGACGGTCAAAATGTTAAGATTTTAAAAAAACATTAAGATTTTTTTAATTGTAATCTGCACTGCTATTTTAGCATTGAGCACCTTCATATGCCAATACTTTTTTCATTAATTATTATATATATATATATATATATATATATATATATGATAATTCTTAGGTTTATTAGATTCAGTGTACATGTGACAATTTATACAATAAAGATCTTTTAAAGTGCTGAACTTTAAAATAGTTTCCAAATACCTAGTTGAACATTTTCTTAAAATCTTATAAGTTTAGTTTTGCCACAATTTTTAAAAAGGATACTTTTAAATAAATCATAGCAGTACTTTCAATGTGAAAAATATATACCTGAATATAATAATTAAAAATTGCTTTTGATATCTCATTCTTTTTATTTTTTTATTTTTTTTTTTTTTCATTTACATGAAACAATGCTTTATAAATAACTTGTAAAAATGGATTTTTTCTTTTGCTTCAAAGTGTTTAAAAGGAAATGTTCAAAAATCTAATGAAAATTAAAAATCTCTAAACAATTCTTGCCTAAAGTGATTCATTAAAATTGTAATTAATTTCATGAAGAGACTAGTTTTTTTTTGTTTTTGTTTTTTCATAGTGTCACACTTTACACTGAACTGTTTTCCTCCCATTAAAACTATTCATATAAGATTTTAGTAAAGATTGGTACACACACACGCACACATACAGAGTTTTTGTAGCACTGAGTAACAGTTGATAAATACTGGTAACAATATTGTCTCAATAATAATGATGAAATTTTGAACTATACTGTAATAAAAAAAATGTTTAAAATGAATACTATCAAAGATCTCGAATACTCTTTTTAAATTCATAAATTTCTTTATATATTGGTAAGAGTATTTAAATCAGGGGTTGGCAACCTTTTGGAGAGAGGGGACCAATGGGTTATGCAGTGTCTTGATAAAGGGCCATGGTTTTAAATATAAATGCAAATAAATTTTCTCGGACTTGAACCGCTCAGTTCAAAAACTGCCTTTTTTTTCTTTTTTTTTTAAGGTTTAAATAAAAATAAGGAATTTAATCTGATTTTATTTAAACAATTTATCTTATTTCACTACAGGAAAAATAGAAAAACAACTACTAACACAATAAAAGTCGAGCTATTAAGTTGGCAGACCAGACGAAAGCCACTCGAGGGCCAGATGTGGCCCGTGGGCCGGGTGTTGCAGACTCCTGATTTAAATAGTCTCATGTAATGTATTTTTCCTAGAATTAATTTTGTTTCTACCTATCGGGTGATAGTTTAAAAAGAATTGTCCTACAATGAGAGCATTGGTTTTGTTTTTTTTTTTGCAGCTGGGTGCAATTTTTACCATATCCAGCTAACAGCTGGGATTGAACCAGAGATTTTATCCTTTTCAGTTTAATGCTTCAGCCTCTAAGCTTTAAAAGATACACAAGTAGAAGCGAAGAAAATATTTTTTAATCAAATCTACTATGATTCAAATTCAAATTAGGTTCTCTGTGTTTCTTTGTTATGTCGACATGCAGAAACTTCATAATTTGAAAAATTGAAAATGTTCTCTACAGAGGATTAACACAAGAAGAAAAAAAATGAAATTTGAAAAAAAAAAATATAAAAAATTGAATTTTCCAGAAAAGAAAAAAAAATTATTCATAAAAAAGAAAAAATAGATTAGTAAATAAAAGCAGGCTGAAAATTAAATTCAACTGCCTTGTATGCTAGCAGATTATGCAGTTGCAATGCCCGCCAAATACAGATTCAAGGAATTGGCAAGAGATGGTAGGGTGGGGGAAGTGAGAATGATGAAGTGGGGAAGGTGGGGGGTCAGCTTAGAGGTGAAGAGGAGGAGGAAGATGAAGGTTTGGGGAGAGAGAAAGTTGAAATCTTGAGAGAGAAAAGATGAAATTATAGAGCAAACTTGAGTAGCTGATCAATATTTTTGTTTAATGTGGCGGCGGTAGCGGCAAAAATGGAATATCATGCCCATGTACAGGCACGGGTAAGATGAAGGTAGGAGGTCGTATGTATAGGAGGAGAAGAGACAGCAGCAGCAGCAGCAAAATCAAACCAATTTAATCTTTTAAATAAATGAAGAAAAAAAAATTTAAATAAAAAAAAAAATATTATCCCCACCACCAAAAGATAAATAAATAAATAAAAGCAAGATGGATATCCATGGATACATGCATCTAAAATTGGAAAAAAAAGGATAAAGAAAATATAATTAAAAAATGAGGAAATTAAAACAGTAACCATAAAAAAGTAGAACTCAAAAAAGTAAACTCTCTCTCTCTCTCTCTTTCTCTCTCTCTTTCTCTCTCTCTCTCTCTACACACGCACACATAGGCACACATACATACATACACAGAGAAACAATCAAAGACATATAAACCTTGTCTTATAACAATTTCAAGGACAGTTCTTAAAATTTTCATGAAATTTCATAAAGAACAGAATTGATTGAAAAGAGAATTTTAAAAATATAGATATGACAAGAAATAAAAATAATTAAAAAGAAAGAAAGATGTAATGAAGAAGAAGAATATTTGAATGTTCTTACAGAGATTATGGAGGAAGCCAAAGCAAATGAAATTGATGAATAAATAAGATAAAATAAAATTTTAAAAAATATTTTTTCAAAAAATAAATATACATGATGCAGTGAAATGGAACTAACATTTGCGATGTAGAATATGGCTAGGAAATTAAGTAGATGCTTAAAAAATCTAATTCCAGTCCAAATGAAATGCAACTGACAGTCAAATGTGGAGATTACAGCATGACTAGAGAGAGTGATAATTTCAAGGAAAATATTATTATTTATTTTGGAAGTTCTTTTAATGGTTTGTTTTTGGGTTTT
Organism: Doryteuthis pealeii; assembly: GCA_023376005.1. Classification (NCBI taxonomy): domain Eukaryota; kingdom Metazoa; phylum Mollusca; class Cephalopoda; order Myopsida; family Loliginidae; genus Doryteuthis; species Doryteuthis pealeii. Next base: position 63,291,417 of record CM042173.1, read on the forward strand.
TTGTTTTTTTGTTTGTTTGGGTTTTTTGTTTTTTTCGGGAGGGGGTGTTTTTTAAATTTAAAGACAGGATTTCTTTTTTTCTTTTTTTTTCTTTTTTTTTTTATTCCTTTCTTTTTCTGAAAAAGTACAATGAAAAAGTAAAAGGTTTGATTGAAATTTTTAAAAAATTTTGTTTCAAAGAATTGGAAAGTAGATGGAAAAGAAGCTGACTTTTATAGGTTAATACTGTTTTTTTTGGCAGTACTTCTAAGTTTCAATTTATCAATTATTTTGTTCTATATCATTTGTTCATTTTATATATATTTATTTTTTTTATTTTCAATCCTAAAATTTTTGGATCAGAAAATGAAAAATCAAAAGGAAAAATCATTTTCCTTTTTTTTTTCTCTCTCTTTCAATCTCACTCTCTTTTTCTCTCTAGAAAAATTAAAATTTTTAGAACATTGAGACAGGAATGGAATTTTTGAAATGGATTTAAAATTATTTTTCTTGATTTTAAATTGAGGAAAATAAGGAAGAGTAAAGAAAAAAAGAAGAGAAATGGAATTCAGAAAATATATGAGAATAAAGTTTTAAAATAGAATAAGAAAAAGAAAAGTTTTATTAGAGAGGTTAATGTAAGCAAAACCAAAAAGCATTTTTGGAGAAAGGAGATGGAAAATCTGTATTTTGCGGAGGAGAGATGAGGAAAGAAAAGTATCAGTTGGCTGCATCATTTAGAAACTAAGAAATAAATTCTTTGCCTATATATATATATATATATATATATATATATATATATATATTATATTTTTTTTTTTTTACATAAAAGGCTATATGGACCAGTAAAAAATATAACTAACAGCCTATGAACCTATTATTAGGCAAATCTCATGTACACACTTACTTAAATGCTAACATAAATATATTTATGTACATCTACAAGAATTTGTTCACTCATTTTCAGGATTCAGATAGGAACTTATAGACAACAACAACAATTTTTTTTTTATTTTTTTTATAAAAGAAAGTGAAATGTCTCTATATCAATCTTTAATCTTCACACAATATCATAAATATTTATTTTTTTCAGAGCATATAATTCTGTCTCCTTCAAAATAATCATATTAAAAAGGTACAATAATTTCATAATGAAATATGTGCACTATTTTTGTATCTCTGCACCAAGGTGCACAAACAGAAACTCTCCTCTGCTTTCTCACACCTATATACCAACAATAGAAAATATATGTATTCATTTACCAAATCACAGGAACAAAAATTTGATACGGTAGATAAAAAACCTTGTGAAATATTAAAGAAAAATCAATTAAGATGTTCTAATTAGTGTGATCAATTAAGCAAGTAGGAACTACACTACTAATCAAATCAATGAAAATATTTATTTTTTTTTACAATCACCAATGGCTAAAGAAATAGTTAACCAACCAAGTGAACAATATGTAGAGATATAAAAAAAAATCAAGATAAAAATAACTGAGTAAACACAATTTAAATATTTTGAATGACCTAACTGACAAAAAAGATATTTAAAAAATTCAACTGGTAATTAACTTATATATATATATATATATATATATATATACATAAATACATACACAAGGTGTGTCAGGTGTGTTGAGATTTTTTTGTACTTTTTGACACACGTATTCTAAAAATAAAAAAAAATACATTCCATTCATTAATTTTTGTCAGAATACAAAGGTGTGTCAAAAAAGTACCAAGTTTAAAGCTGTATGTACTAATATAGAAATGAAGAATGAATGGAACGTTATTTTTTTTTTCAAATACAAGGTGTGTAAAAAAAAAAAAACTTTTTGTATGTATATATATATATATATATATATTCTCCCAAATTCTGCTAATGAGGCCTAATAGGCTGAAATGTACATACAGAGATTGATTTTTCTCGATTTGTTTAGCCTTACATTTAAGTAGTTAAATCCCGCCTAATAATGAATAATGAATTAACTTTCAAAAAATTAGGTTTGACTTCAATTAAGCACATATTCTCCCAAATATATATATATATATATATATATATAATATTATATCAATAAGTCCACAACCTAATGATGAAAAAAAGCATTTTTATTTTATCTTGATACAACTATTTTCCCAATTTTTTCTTGTTTGCAAATGCACTTAATATTAGTGGTCAAGATTATGGATAAAACTTTATACAGGGCAAAGTTCAGCTAATTATTTAAAAATTTCAACTCCGTTAATAACTGTGTCAGGCTACATTTCTGTTGGCATCCCTCTATTTGCAAAAGACGACGGTAGTGTCCAAATTCTTAAAATTAAAAAAAAAAATTTTTTTTTACTATGTAGCTTGGGTGGATTGTTACGGAGATATGCTGTTGCCCAAGCAGCAGATCCCCCCTCTTCACACTACCGCTGTGGTCCAAAAGAAAGGCCTACATATCTATTGTGTTTATATATGTATGTATATATATATATATATATATATATATATATATATATATTTAATGAGTGGAAAGGTTCTGGTGGTGGGGTTGTAGGATTGTGAGGGACGGCAGTGATCTGTAAAGATTTATGCAATTGCTATATCTATCTATCTATATATATATATATATATATATCATATATATATATATATATATATATATATATATATATATATATATATATATAAGCATTAAAGTTTTATTTACATAATGGCTACATTATACCTATATTATAGCATTAAGTGCTAAAAGAAAAGTGTGTACCTCAGACATATTTCCTTTCCATCTAAAAACAATATGTCAAATAGAACTACAAAAAAAATTATATTTTGCGACACTTAGTGACTCGAATGGTCAAGGGTCAATCTTACATTGAATATCTACTACAGTGGTTGCAAATGCTTCATTTAAGGATAAATTTAACTTATCTGCTAAATGTAACTATGAGAATAGTAAAGTATTTCTATTTTGGAGGATAATGAATGACGAATATTTGAAAAAAAAAAGGGTTTATATTTATGCATATCACCCATCATTATCAAAAATGGCTTTGATCCAGCTCTCACAAAGTATTGAATGCTGGAAAACTGTATTGACTTTTGAAAAAAAAATTGCCAGTCGAAAAAAATGACATAAATTCTTGAAGTATGACTTGTACCAGGAATTGAACTCTTAACACTTGTGGTAAATCCAATCCAATATTATTATTTTCCAAGCCTTGCTGCTAACCATTTCTTTGCTTTTGCGACTTTTCCCAACATGGTCAAGAATTCATCCAAAATTGAAAACAACAATCTATTTCCATGATTCCATTATTCATTAATATACTACTTACTTAATGTCTGGTACAAATGCAGAATAACGCGCAAAAGATAATATCATTAGAATCGCATTTTACGTATAAATTGTATTAGATTACGGAAACTCCGAAGTAGCTTAACATTAAAACTAATCCTAACGTCTCAAAGGTTTCGGGTATTTTCTGTGAAATGTAATGCTTTTTATACGTAATCTAATGATATATCTTGCGCACTATTCTGCATTAGTACATATTATTTTATAATCTAAGGACGTGAAAGATAAGCAGATCGATGGGGATTATGCACGACAAAAATATTCGTAGATAAGAAAAAAGGTGTATATATTTACTACTTAGTCTGACATGAGAATGAAAGAGAATTGGTATGCTTGTCCGACTTGCTAGCCATTGCGCTGGGATACGCAACCCTAAAACTAATACGGTACTAATTCAGGTTAGGGTTAGGCTACTTCGGGAGTTTCCGTAATCTAATTATTCTTGCGCGCTATTCTGCATTTGTACCAGAGTACCACTTATACAGATGACTCAACAGCGAGGATCGAACTCATTTTCACAAGTTTGAATTTTTTTTTAAAGGCACGAATTGGGTATTGAATACTCAAAATCTGAGATATTAAAATAATGGAATTTCAAATTTCAAATATACGGATAGAGACACATAGAAACGGTAAAAGATGAAATCAAACGTAAGGGGTGGGGGTCACATTAACACATGACCCCCACCCTCACCCCGGAACGCATACAGGAAATGAGACAAGTTTGACAAATAATGCAGCAAATAAAATAAGAAAATTGCTTTTAGGTGAATTTTAAATATCTAGTAAAAATGGTTTGTAATGAATATAGAGTCGGATAAATGGTCAGATAAAAATCTCTAGAATTATTTAACTTATCACCAAGATGACAAAGTGTGTGACAAGAAGAAGAACCAGTAAGAATTGGTCAAGTCGATCAAGGTAAGCATTCCATTGTCTATATTTATTACAAATAATAATAAGCCTACTAAATTATATAAAAATAGACTTTTCACGATATTTTGATAATGTGTGTGTGATATTATATATATGTGTGTGTGTGTGTGTGTGTGTGTGTGTGTATGTGTAATATATATGAGAGTGTGTGTGTCTGTGTAATTTAAGCTGAATTTTTTAAAATCATCAGGTTTGTTTAATGTTTCTTCTTTCGAATGGACAAAAATTTTCAAGATAATATTAACCTTTATACAAGTTTCGTTGTGTTAATTTGTGAAAATTGGTGGTACCTAGTGTAATATGTGCGTGTGTGTATAATATGCATTACTTAATATATACATTTGATTAAATACTTTTTTAATAGTATTTGACAATATTCTCAATGAGCTAAAAAATGGATATTTTATCTTTCAATTCTCGTATTTTTTATCTTTCAATTCTCGTAATTTTTTGTTTAAAATTGAAAGAAAGTTTTAGCTGTGTCCAGAGTCGTTGTTTTTTTGGTTGTTATTTTTTTTCTCCAGATTATTAATCATTAATAATCAATAAATATTTGAATTTCTTTCTATCATATATTTGTTTTAATTGACCGTGAAAAAAAATGTCTGGTTTTACAGATTTTTTTTCTTTTGAAAAAGAATGCACAAGTAATTTTAAGTTTTGTTTCAAGTAGAAAAAAAAATCACATAAATGATGAAAAATTTGAATTAATAAAAACCTAATTTTATTTTAAACAATAAAACAATTTCTGAAGACAAAAAACTAAAAACAACTTTTTTTTTAAAAGGCAAAAGTTTTAAAAGTAAAAAGAAAGGAAAAAGTTTTGAAAATAAAAAATTTTCAAATTAAAAAATGTTTTAAAAGTAAAAAAATAAATAAAATAGTCAAATTTTAAAAGTAAAAAAAATAGTAAAAGTTTTAAAAGTAAAAAAAAAAAGGGTAAAAAATTTTACCATAAAAAAAGTTAAATAATTTTCCTTTTTCCTCTCATTTTTTTTCTTTTTCTTTTTTACTCTCAGAAAAAAAACAATTATTGTCGGTCAAAGTTTAAATAATAACCTACCAGGGATTAAAATTACACCTGTCAGGAGTGGAAGACATCGATGAAGATGATAGGTGCCGGGTTGATGATGCTGATGCCTTTCTTCCAGGCATTTGTCGACAATCTTGAGAAACTTGCATGAGAAACTTACAACCCCTTTTTTATTTCTCTTTTTAGTCGTTATTTTCGGACTCTACGGGGACAAACACCTTTTTTTTTTGCCTTGTCAGTCGATAACAATGATAACTATTTTAAGTAATGAAGGTTATTTTATCCTAAACATTGACATAAATCTAAATCAGATGTTCTTTGAAATTTTTTAAAAAATTTTTGTTTTCTTTTTTTTGTTTTGTTTTTACTTTTTATTTTTAGCGTCGGCGTCTTCTCTCTTCCCGGCGGGCGTCTTAGGCGACGAGCAGCACCACAACGAGGCTCAGTCAGAGCATAATCATCATTGCCCTAAGTAATACATTACAAGGCTATCATCAGCAGCACTAACTATAATAGTACTTACTTAACATTATCATCATTATTGTCCTAAGCAAAATTATCAAATGTTATTGTCATCACAAGCATTAACATCATCTCTATAGGAAATGCAGTCACTTAGTGTCACCATGCATCTAAGTAATAGATTACTATGCTATCATCATCAACACTAACAATAAAAAAGTAAAGTTGGCGAAGAAGCATACTATCGGTATCAGCCGGCAGCGAGGAGTCTATCTCCTTTTCGCTAGTGCTAGACAAGGAATATTGTTTTTGCTGAGGTGGTGCGCCACACTTACCGTTAGCTCCCCGCTTTACCGCACAGATTAGATTACCCAATCTGTGCTACTCATACGGCATAATACGGCATGCTGAGTTGACAGGAACCAGTATCGAACCCGGAACCTTGCTCTACCTAGGCTATCAGTGATCATCATCATCAACAATAACAATAAATAATACTTAACATGATCATCATTGTCCTAAGCAAAATTATTAAATGTTATCATCACGAGCATTAACATCTCTATAAGAAATATAATTATGCAATCACTTATTGTCACCAAACATCATCATCGCCCTAAATTGTATAGGTATGTGAACACTATCATCATCGCTGTAAGCAACAGTATTAATCACTAATTGTATCAGGTATCATCACCATTGATTTAAGTAAACAATAAGAAACGCATCATCATCATCATCAACATAATAATAATCAATTAGAAATATCATAATTACTACAAATTATTTTAATTAAAAATTACCAGGATTTTGGATAATCTTGTATCCCGTCCCACTAGGGAAGATGCATTAATTTTTACCCGAATAAAATGTACTAAAATTGGTATTTTTTATTATCATTCTTTAAGTCTTTTCTTTTAAGGTTAAAAAATAATTTCATCAACTAAATAAATAACACAATCACTTAGCAATTTCCATTTAAATGTTTTCAATTGCGTCGATAATTTTAAAGGTAGATTGTTTAAGAACAAAATTCAAACTTTCAAAAACTGATTCTCAGACATCGGGGTGGGGTGAGGGGATTTGTTAAACTGATTTTTATTTTTATTTATTTACTTATTTATTCATTGTCAATCGTTAAAAATATTTAAAAAGTTATTTCTGCTTTAAAAATTTATCTGTATGCAATTATGTCATTTTTAGGATTCTTCAAAAAGTATGAATCAAACAAACTAATAATAATCTCGTGGTGAAACTACTTTTTAATGTCTTGTCTCGATGTAGTTACCTGATAAAACAGAATAAACATTTTTTTTATATATATAAAGTCACGAATGGCCGAAAGAAGTAAAATAAATGACAACACCCAAATCTAAAAAAAACAAAACAATTAATTTATTGACAAATAATACAAATATAAAGTCGACTAAAACCACTGATATCCGCCCCCCCCCCCCTTGCATGAGTGCAGTTTTTAGGAATCAAATCCGCTCAGAAAAATGACAATATTTCGATTAATTTTTCAAGAAATATTTGTTAATAGTTAGTAAATCGATGTTTTCTTTGAAATTTTCGTAAGTATGTTTGCTTAAATTAAGTTAATACGATACGAACGACCCTTGACCTTTCCATTGCATCGTTTGAAAAATAAATAAAAGATCGTCTGCTTGTTTGAAATTCAAAAACTAAGTTGAAATACGAAGTTACTTAAGATTCGTTATGGCTATACGTGGCTATTTTTTTTTATTTATTTATTTATTTATTTTGCAATTAATGGAATGAACGAATAAAGATCTTGATTATTATTAGGTATAATAATACATTAATTAAAAATTAGTAGATTATATTAGTGTTTGAGGAAAAAAATTACGTTAACGTTGTTTGTCGTTCAATCGTTCATCCATCATGAGAGTAACGAATAACGATGGTTCATTTATAAAATTATTTTACAATTTTTTTAAACTTTCTTCACCTCGATTTAACTTTCTTTAACTTTGATGAAGAAATAAATAAAAAATTAAAAAAAAACAAGGTTGTAAAAAGACTTTTCAGTTACTTTTTACTGGAAGTTATTTATTATCGATTTTGTATTGGTGTCCTAAACGCACCCATTTAACCCCCATTATCGAACCTTCTATGTAACTTTACACCTGTTATTGGCGGTCACATGTCAGGTGCATACTAACATGCATAAAATAAAAGAATTTGTCACAAACATTGACCCCATTGACTTGAAAATGTCATTTGAATTATTAATTGGTAGTGAATTTGTGATAATGAGCATCACCGAACCGGAACCTCAAACATACCGGTAAGATTAACCCATTTTTTTTTCTACATTTTTTTGTCCAGTTCACTTGTCTAACTGCTGAGCCGTCTGTTGTAATATTTATTATTTAATCTTAGCACGGGGCCAGAAAGAAGTATGAGGCACCCAGTGAGAAACGAATTCACTATGGTCTAGCTCGTTAATCATTACACCACACGAGAGACTGTCCATTGTTGTAAATAAAGTCGTGGTGATATTGAAATTTTATTGATTAAATTGAGACCAGATAAAAAAATTAGTACTTCATCGTTGTTTTCTGCTAATAAAATTGATAATTTTAATAACCGTAATTTTAATGAAGAAACGTATAATAATTAACGGTCATCCTTAATTGTAGTATTTAATGATGTAAAATTACCATGGAATGGTTGCTAAATAATAGCACTTAAAAGCAAATATTTTTTTAAAATAAAAAAAAGCTAATTCTGATGAATACTAAGAAGGTGGTAATATTTTGATAATCGTTGGAATGGTAATTTTTAAAAATAATATATACATAAATATAATACTCTTTTTAAAGTTAAACTTGCAAATCGGTCGAAATATTAAGGTGACCCAGAAAAAACAGAACCCACAAAGTTTGTTATAAAACTGTTAATTTAATGGGAAAATAAATAATTTGGGTTCTGTTTTTTCTGGGTCACCCTAATTTTCCGACCGATTTGCAAGTATAACCTAAATAAATATAAAGTTTCAAATTTATTATTTATTATAGTTATATTTATTATATATTTTAGTTAATATAATAAACTGAAATAAGTAAGTAAATAGTATTTATTTCAGTTTATGATAATTATTTTTTTCAGTTTAATTACTCATTTATTTCAGTTTATTATATATTTACCTATTTTAGTTTAAGATATTTACTTATCTATTTTAGTTTAAATTTTAAATTTCAAACGATGTAATATTGTTTATGGCATATATAAACAATATTACACCTTTTTTAAACTTAACATTAATTTTTATCAATTAAGTATACTCAACAAAATCTAACTACTATTTCAACTGAAATTCTAATTTCTGAAAACCTCCACACATACCAGTTATTTTTAAATTAAAAATTAAAAGATGTATAAGAAGAAACGTCTTTTTTTTCTTTGTTTTCTCATTTAGATTTTTTTTTCTTCAAAAAGTCCCCTGTGCATAACAATGGAGACATTGTCTTTTAAGACAAACATTCCTTTTTAATAAAATTAAAAACTTTTTAAAAAATAAATAAAAATAACGAAGTTTTGAAATACTCCAATTTTCCTTTGATTTTCTTTGTCCGTTTTTATTTGTATTTACTTTTTGATTATTTACTAGATGAAAAACAAATAAAATAAAATAGAATAATAAGGTGGGAAAATATGGGGGCCCAGAAGGAAAACTTTTCTTTGAAGAAAAAAAAAATTGAAAGCTTTGCATTTTTTTGAAGGGAAGAGGAATGGATAGTGAAACCCTTGTCTCTTTTGAAGGAAGAAAAGAGAACGACAGAGTTTGAAAAAAAAAAAAATGAAATAAAAGATTTTTATTTTTAAAATGTTTTGTTCTTAAGAATAGAAAAGAAAAAAAAAATGTTAGGGTCCCATATTGGTGTGATTGTGTCTTTATGGGGGAGAGAAGGTGTAGTAATTCAGATGTTAACCCGGTGGGCATTTATTTAAAGAAATTTTAAGTTCCAAACAAAAGATGGGCTTGAATGAAAGTTAATTCGCACCATTAGGTGAATTTCGCGAATGTAAATTGCTGGCGTTAATCGATATAAACGAATAGACTTGGTCGATATATTAATTCGATAGATACCGAAAAATATTTATGTAAAGATTTGTAAATTATTTAGTCTCCATACATACAAGAATAACAAATACGAATTATGAACTGAGATTATTTTAATTGTAAAATCGATCATGTTCCGGGATTGATTTTGTAGCGGGAAATTCGATAGACACAAATCAATCATGACTGGTATTTAGTTTTTTTTCTCCCCTTCCCGCTCCCTCTCTATTACACCCTCTCTCTCTCTCCTCCCCCTCTCTCTCTCTCTCTCTCTCTCTCTCTCTCTCTCTCTCTCTCTCTCTCTCTCTCTCTCTCTCTCTCTCTCTCTCTCTCTTTCACACACACACTCTCTCTCCACCCTCTCTCTGAAATATTTACGATAAGATTGCTATTTCCAGGGCCGGTTTAGCTCAGTCGTTAGAGCGTCCGCCTAAGAACCTCCAAGGTTCCTTGTTCAATACCGGCCTTCGCCAACTCAGCGTATGATCTGACATGGAATTACCCAATTACCTAAATATGTTTATTTTCAACACATTAAATTTTTGACAAAAAACACAACAAATGATTAATGTGTGGAGGATGATCACTAATTAGGACTGAGCCTATTCTAGTAGTGACACCTCGGCTATTTCATAGATTTTCAGGTTTAAATAGGTTTAAAATATTTTAGCTGATATAAGTAATTCTTTAAAGAAAACAAAGAATATTAATTTTAAATATACAGTAGAGACTGGGTCTCTTTTTTGTTGGTATTTGATTACTTCTCTAACTTTTTAACTAACTAGTAGTAATTCCTCTATATTAGTAGCACAGGGATATGTGCGGTAAAGTAAAGAGATGATGGTAGGTGTGGAGCTCCACCTCCGACGCTAAAAAAAAAAACAATTTTCTTGGTCTAGCACTAGTGAAAAGAAGGGGATAGATTCCCTCGTTGTCTGGCTGATACCGACTTTAGGCCACCCCGACGACTTTTAAAGAAAAAAAAAGTTATTTCCATAGAGAATTGATTGATTAGTTAAAATGGAAAGAATTGATATGATAGTCGGGATTTTTTGTTTTTGGTGACCCTCACGTGGAAGTGCGGATAGGGCAGTAGTACGGATAATATTTTGGTTAAATTCAAAATCGGTAAAAAGACATGAAATGGAATTTGAACTATTGTTTGCCAATATGAGACGTACACACCAGGAGGGGAAAACAAAAGCGATTTTTAGAAATTAAAATAATGATTTAATTACGAAATAGTAATTTACTAGGCTTAGATTAATTTCCACAAGGGAAATTCAAACAAATAATAATGATTTATATAGTAGGTATGTTATACATACAGCATCGTGTTTGTTTACGCTCCGAGCAGGATGTGACACACGGTCGCAAGTGTGGGGCATCCATCGAGGATCGAACTCGCTATCCATCCATTAGTGATGGATTGGCGAGAACAGATTGCTAACCATTACACCACGTGACGTGCCTAAACAATTACACGAACTTTCATCTGGGTTCGAATCAGAGCAGAATAGAACGAACCAAAAACACGTGTTGTAATTTCACATTGAATCCTTTTACTATCATCATCATCATCATCATTTTTATTTTATTTTATTTTTTTGTGTGTGTGTGTTTTCTTTCAGTCATTAAAAAAAGGTTTATTTTGGTTAGATCTTCTTTTGAAACACGTTCTATCGAGACTTAGTCGCTTAAAAAGATTTGCGGGAGGGGGGGGGGAAAGTTAGCTGAAATTTGAAATTTATGATTATTACTCCTCGTTATTTTGAATGAGCGATCAACCAGAATTTTTAAAGTAATTTTTTTTTTTTGTCAGTATTTTTTCAATCTTTCAAAAGTTGAGTGTAATTTAAAAAAATTAAAAACCTTATTTGTATAAGTCATCGTGTGACATTTTTATGTTTCAAATTCGTTATCCTCAAAAAAAAAAAAAAAAAAAATTATTTTACTGACTAAAATGGTATATTTTTCAATTTTTTTTTTGTGAAGTTTTTTTTAAAAAATTCTCTTAAAATTTTCGTCAAATTAGTTCTTGAATAATTTATTCAGAATAGAAAAAAAAAAAAGATTCCAAATAAACAAATTAACAACGGAATAGAAAAATAATTGTGATAATTTTAGAATTTCTAAAAACTGTTTACTACGAATATATTCATCAATCATCCACCTTAATTTTTATTACGGTTTATTTTTCAAGTTCTAGCAAGTATTTATCATAGAAGTCATGAAAGATTTGTCTTTGTTTACAAGTTTGATAATAATAATGATAATAATGGACATGATTAAGAAAAGGAAACCTCAAAAGAGAAACTGAATCACTAATAATTGCGAGACAAAATAATGCCATAAGGACAAGCTATATCAAAGCAAAAATTGATAAGACCCAACAAAATAGTAAATGTAGACTATGCGATGACAGAGATGAGACTGTAAACCATGTACTAAGCGAATGTAGCAAACTAGCACAACGGGAGTATAAAACTAGGCACGACTGGGCTGGGAAAGTGATCCACTGGGAATTATGCAAAAAATTAAATTTTGACCATACAACAAAACGGTATATATGTATAAACCAGAACCTGTTCTTGAGAATGAAACGCATAAAATTCTCTGGGACTTTGAGATAAAAACGGATCACCTTGTCCCAGCAAGGAGACCAGACCTAGTGTTGATTAACAAAAAAGAAATAACTTGTCAACTGGTGGATTTTGCAGTTCCAGCAGATCACAGGGTGAAGATGAAGGAAAACAAAAAGATGGACAAATACCTGGACCTTGCCAGAGAACTGAAAAAGCTATGGAATATGAAAGTCAAAGTGATACCAATTGTAGTTGGTGCACTTGGAACTGTCCCAAAAAGCTTGGAAAAAAAAGACTGGAAACCAGAGGAAGAATTGAGACTATCACTGCTACAATCTGCCAGAATACTCAGAAGAGTCCTGGAGACATGAGGAGACTTGTTGTTACTCAGACTCCAGGGAAATACCATCAGCTGATGCTGGTGTGAAAAACTAATAATAATATATACATATATAAAGGGCAGTTGTGTGAATCTGTATGTCCGGAGGAAACATCGAAAATAAAACAATTAACGACAAAGTAAATATATATATACACATTAAATATCAACAGGGCTTTGTTTTTGAGCAAAAATTAGGTAGATTTTGATTTATATTCGTGAAGAAATTGAAAAATAAAATTTAAATGATGATAGCATGGAATTTTTTTTTTCATGTTGTATTTTAAATAGAAGACATTAATTTTTCTTTTCAAAGTGCCTGGATCAACGCAAGGTGTTTTTGTTTTTTGTTGTTTTTTTTTACGTGGGGATTTTAATGGGGCATCCTGCGATGATCCAACTCGAGATTCAATCATAATCGAACTGCGAGACTAACTTTTTTACCCCCACCCCTTTTACCTAGGCAACGCTGCGTAGTCGCTTCTAGTAATAAATATAAAACCTGAATATACTTTCTGTCCCTCGGCCTCCAGTGGAATACCACCAGCTTCAGAGGGTGTGAAAAACTCAAGGAGTGAATGATAATACCACAAAGTGAAAATGAAAGAAAACGAAAAGACAGACAAATACTTAGACCTTGTCAGATAATTTTTTAAAAATGTGGAACTTGATGGTGAAATTAGTACCAATTGTATTTGGTGTCCTTGTAACGGTCTCCCAAGGTTTGTAAAAGAGATTGGAGGAATTGGAAATTAGAGGAGGAATCGAGACCATTAAACAGCACTACTGGTACTATGTACCCCAGTACTACCGGTTTCATAGTTGGATCATTGGCGACTAAACTGTTAACTCACATACTTTGTCTGGTGTGGAGGGTGGCTAGATACCCAGCAGGACGAAAAACAAGACCTGTAAAAGGGCGGAGGAAGCTCTTTGCTCAGCGGCCATCTAGGATGCTATTTCTTAAGTTTAACACCTCAGAGCGGTGTAAACGTGGTAATGTCAGCCATGCCGTCGGGAATTTAAGTTCCTGGTAAGGCTGCCCACGGCGGACAGGCCTGGTATTCAATAGTATTAGGGCCACAACCCAGCCAAAGGGGCTCGGGAAAATTCCAAGAGGCGTCTGCATCATAAACCGGCAGGGTCCTCTTCCAATATGTGATCTACCGAATGGTTTCTAATCCAATATGTGATCTACCGAGTTGTTTACATTCCAATATGTAATCTACCCATTAACTACCCATTATTTTCCCATTAAATTAACCCTAACTTCTTTTTCCTAGTAGATCACATGCCATGAATAGTAGATCAATAGTAGATCACATATTGGAAGAGCACCACCGGCAGTTACTTTTGGTCGTCACGTCCCTGTGCCTGTTGGATAATCTACGGCAAACAAGAATGTCTGCATAACGCTGGTATAAAAAAAAGAACAACTCGCAAGCGGTGAAATAATCATAACAATAGACAAAAACTTGGACCTTGCCGGAGAGCTGAAAAAACTGGAACACGAGAGTGAAGGTGATGCCAATTGTAGTTTGTGCTCTTGGAACGGCCCCGAAGTCATTGGAAAAAAGACTGGAGGAATTGGAAATTAGAGGAAGCATTACGACCATCCAAAAAACAGCATTGTTAAGATCGGCTAGAATACTCATTAGAGCCCTGGAGACATGAGACTTGCTGTCGCTTAGACCCCAGTGAAAGATTACCAGTTAACGCTGGTGAGAAAAAACTCGAAATGATTCAAATAATAATAAAGGAAGATCTCACCGGTTTCTTTTGCTTTTTGCAACAACGTCTTTCCCAAATGAGCCATAGCTCAACCCTTCGATTTTCCTTGAAACAACTCTGGGATAACCTAGTGAAAAATTGTTGTCGTGGGTTCGAATCGGAGAGACAACTCATCGATATATTAGCGCACAACAACCCTACCTGTACATTGTTTACCATTAACTTAGCCTGGCACAAGGCCAAAGAAAAAGCGCACTTAATGACAACTAGTCTATGAGCCGACCTTACTATATATCGCGCTACGCTGGTCGTTGGATTAAACAACGCAACATTAGGGACAAACACTAACTATTAACTATATATATATCAGTATGATAATTATTTAATTATCACAACGTTTGATATGTGGTATGCTTACCTAAGAGCTATTGCAATTATTTCAATATGTAAAAAGTATAATAATCTTGATTTAACAATCTTTTCATTGTGTTCGATTGAAACAGATTAGCGTTATCGCTTCCGCGCGCTCACCCTCTCTCTCTATCTTACCCCCACTCTTTTTTCTTTCTTGGCCCACCACTACCCCCCCCCCCAAGTGAAATAGTGATAACCATTCTCTATTGCAATATTACTAACTAGTAGGACCTGTGGATATACTACAGTATGATAATTTACTTATTACAACGTTTAATGTTTACTTAAGAGCTATTGCATGATAATTCAATATAATAATCTTGATTTAACTCGCGTTCACCCTCTCTATATATCTTTCTTTGTATTTCTATTTTTTCTGTGTAGCATACTCTTTTCCTTCCCTTCTTTCTCTATATTAAAAACGGAATGGTCCATTATTTAGCTGAGGTGACGACACTCAAGAAATAAGAATTCGGCGGATAAGCAACACCAGATAATCAGGATTTACATTTTTGCATTTCGTCTTAGACGGTCTCATTTTCAACCAGAGGGTGTTGCAAGATGATAACGGTCGTACTTTTAAGGAACAGGAGTATTAATATATAGATGTTAAATAAGTCTGAAATCATCGTTGTGTAACTCGACTGGATGAACATGACATGACTGGAGGGCACATCGGCCGAAACGTTGTACAGATAACAATGAAGATGAGTCCGAATAATTCAAATAATACTAACCTTTATTTAAAGATTAGTATTATTTATGAATTTAAAGAACACAAACAAACGTATCGTTACTAGCGGTTTCACGCTGGCGCGGTCATCAGACGATATATATATATATATATATATATATATATATATATATATATATATTTATGAAGCATCAGTTCGTCTTTATTTTCTCCCAATGACTTAAGAGTATATGTTTAATTTTTGTCCAATAATGATATAAATATAGGAAATAGAAATGTATACATTTTCACATGTATATAATATCTACGCATATGATATTATCAATGAAAATATATCCGTTTCTGTGTGTGCATGAGGTTAAAAAAAATTATTGAAGAATTCTTTAATTCGAACAATGAGTCGTCAGGGCGGCCTAATTTCGGCACCAGCCAGACAGCAAGAGAGTCTATCCTCTTTTCACTAGCACTAAACCAAGGAGATTATTTTAGCATCTGGGGTGTAGCGCCACACCTCTACCATCACTTTACCGCACATATCCCTGTGCTACTCGTACGCTGCGTTGACGAGGTCCGGTATCGAACCAGGAACCTTGTGATTCCTAGCCGAACGCTATACCAACTGAGCTAAACCGGCCCTAACTCGTCTAAATACCCCCTTTTTTGAAGTGCACGTGTGTTACATGAAGGGTATAGTACCAAGAGGTATGTAGCGTAACGCGTAGTTGGCTGAATTTTTATGAGATTGTCACATCGATCTGTTCACCACTTAATTGAGTGTATAGACAAGGAAAGAGATTGTTAAAAATGAAATGCTTTTTCATCTGTAGACCACCGATGTATTGATGTACCTACGTATATTGGCTTGTATGAATACAATACAAAAACTTACTTATATATATAAAAAAAAACACCAAACATTTTACTCTAATAAGGCCGTTATTCTTTGTATACTTAAAGATTTATAGTTTTCTATTATTATTATTTTATTTTATACTTAAAATAATAATAAATAAAATACATGTGTACATGAACAAACTCCTGGCTGAAACACGTGTTAGTAAATCTATTTTATCCATTCAGCATTTTATTTCCTCTATTTATTTTTTCCTTTCAACATTCCATCGGATTCGCGTCCATTTTTCAATTTATACATTTATATATACACCAGTTTTCCTTCTCCTAGACTGGTTACCTAACCAAGGTTAAAGAGCCCAGTCTGTCCTACTATTTACCCATAGCTGGAGAGATAAACATTATATATAATGAAAACATATTTTCTTTGGTTTTACAAACTTTGATTTCCAAGTTCGAGATATATATAAGAAAGAAAAAAATATATATTTACCCCCGCCGCACGATCAGGATGTGACACAAGATCAATTTCTTAAGCGGAGTTTGACAGGTTTGAATTCAGAGTTTTCCTTCTAATCTGGTTAGCTACCCATGGTTAAAGAGTCCAGTCTGCCCTACTATTCACCCATGACTGGAGGGAGAATAGTTGGATGCATACCTTTCTCAATGGTATTAGTGCTGTGTGAAATCCAAACAGCCTCGTCTAGGATTTGAACTCGGGTCCATTTCCTACGACTCTAACCATCACACCATGCACCCACGACCGTACATATAGCTTGATAGACTGATTGATATTGGGTAAAGATTTTAAAAGCAAATTTATGATGCAAATATGGATGGAAAATGGTTGATAAAACCTGGGATATTTTTTAAGATTCAGCATAAGGCTTAACAAAAAGTTCGAAAAAGAAAAAAAAGTTTTCTGTGGAAAGTGGAAAAGAAAAGATTTTCCTCATCATCATCGGTTTAGAAAAAGATAACGAAAAAGATAACGAAAAAGAAAGAAAAATGTTTACATAAAGAAAACAGAGTTCGGTAATTAATCTGTGGAAAAAAAGGGGGGGGAGAATAAGACAAAGCAAGAAGAAGAAAAAGAATGGAAGAGAGAAGAAGAATGAGAGAGAGAGAGAGAGAGAAGAGAGAGACGAAGAATGAGAGAGAGACGAAGAAGAAGAAGAAGAAGAGAGAGAGGGACGAAGAAGAATAAGAGAGACGAATAATAATAATAAAAGAGACGGAGAAGAAGAAGAAGAATGGGAGAGAGACGAAGGATGAGAAAGAAGAAGAATGGAGAGAGAGACGAAGAAGAAGAATGGGAGAGAGAGAGGCGAAGAAGGAACAAGAATAGGAGATAGAAGAAAAAGAGAAAAAATGGAAACAAACAAAGAAAAAAGAGAAAAATGGAAACAAACAAAGAAGAAAAAGAATAAGAGATAGACAAAGAAGAGGAATGGGAAACACACAAAGAAGAAGAAGAAGAAAAAGAATGGGAATCAGACAAAAAAAGTAAGCAAGAAGATTAATAAACAGATAAAAAAGAAAGAAGAGACAGAATGAAGAGACAGAAGAAGAAGAAGAAGAAGATTAATGAACAGAGAAGAAAGAATTATTAAGAGACAAAAGAAACACCAGGAAAAAAAAGAAAGGAAGTAGAAATAATGGGAAGAAGAAAAAAAAACACAGAAATATAACAAGAAAAACGAACGACGAAAATGAAAGTATAACAGAAGAGTAAAAAAATATTTTTTTAAAAAGGACATGAAAAAAAAAGGATAAGAAAGAATCAACGGACAGACAGGATAGAAGAAGAAGAAGAAGAAGAAGAAGAAGAAGAAGAAGAAGAAGAAGAAAATAAACTTATTTAATGAAATGAACAGATAATATTTATTCCCTGGAAAGTGCTCTGTTTGATATCTGCCGGTGAACAACGGAAGGGAATATGTCTCTCTACATAAGATTAAGAAAGAGTAATTGGGGAGAGTAAGGAGGGCGGCAATAGGAGAGTAAGAATTGAAATGTGGTACAGGGAGAAAGGGTGAGTGCAACTTGGAAAACAGAGGAACAGATGTGTGTCTGTGTGTTTGTTCCACTAAGAAAATATTTCTACTGCGAATGAAATGGAACTGAGACACCACAACATGGCTCTCTGATAAATTCCTTAAATTTAAAAAAGAAGTGTCCAAAAAAAGCGGGTGTGCAGTTCATTCTTTTTTTTTCTTTTTCTGGTCAGTTCTTTATTGCTTCTCTGTTTTTAAAATTCCTCTGTTTGGTGGCCTTAGTTCACATCAAACTCGATTACCTCTTGTTTTACTTCCTTCGTTTTGTATGTAAGTAAAGTCGTCGGAGTGGCCTAATGTCGGTATCAGCTAGACACTGAGGGAGTCTATCCCCTTTTCACTGGTTATTTCCTATAACTCCAACCTAAAAACGGGGTAGTACTCTAATTGACTGATAAATTATTTATTTATTTATTGATGTATTAGGAAAAAAGAGGACGGGGTTGGGGTTTACGGTTTAGGGTTAGTTTAATGGGAAAATAATGGGTAGAATAATTAACAGATAAAATTAATTTAGAGTGGTTCCCCTTTTTATGTTGTAGTTATAGGAAATAACCCGTTCACTAGTGCTAGACCAAGAAGATTATTTTAGCGTCTGAGATGGAGCGTCACACCTATCATCAGCTCCTCACTTTACCGCACAGATCCCTGTGCTATTCATACGCAGAGTTGGTGAGGGCCGGGATCGAACCTAGAATTTTGTGATTCCTAGGCAGACGCTCTTCCGACTGAGCTAAAATGGGAGTCCACTCTGACCCGGAATGGTAGTACCTGTTAGGGTCCCATCTATGGGTAAATTGATTTTTTAAAATGAGTTTTTAAAAGAAATTGGATACCAAAGGCGGTGACAGAGGGTCTTAGTATCCTGAGTATGAAGTTAAACTGTGAGGTTCCAATTCTGGAGCTCTGGAGAACGTGCAATACCCCTTCATTGCTATACCCTCAGGTCCACTCTGAACCTGGAGTGGTAGTACCTGTTAGGGTCCTATCTATTAGGATCAAATAGATATTAAAAATATTAATGTTTTTTAAAAAAATCGGTTTAAAAAATTAAATACCCGACAAGAATGAATAAAACAAAAACGTCTTCGGTATAAAATAACCCAAGAAAGGTTGACATGCCGTAAAATCCAAAATACCAATCAATATCAAAGTCTGGGGGTCATTATGTTGACTTTTAAAAACTTTTTTTTCTTTTAGTAAATCTTTCTGTTATCTCCATAAATATATACATATATAAATGGTAGTTGGTGTCTTTGTATCTAAGTATGTATGTCCGGATGAAACTATAAAAATAAAACAATAAAACAAGTAATGACAAAGTATATATATATATATATATATATATATATATATATATATATATATATATATATATATATATATATATTAAATATATTATATC
The DNA here is from genome assembly GCA_023376005.1 of Doryteuthis pealeii. NCBI lineage: Eukaryota > Metazoa > Mollusca > Cephalopoda > Myopsida > Loliginidae > Doryteuthis > Doryteuthis pealeii. The sequence goes on from CM042173.1 coordinate 63,311,381, forward strand.
ACTGGTTCCTGCTTTTTGTGCAAAAATTATAAAGATTTTATTTATATACGAAGATATTTTAAAATTAGAATATGCATAAAAATAGCATTCAAATTCTACTTTAAAATGCCCAGCATTTGTATATCCCCAAAGTAAACAAATCAAGACACCAGGGTTTTTTGCACACCCCTCTACCCAGGCGACGCTGGGTAGTCGCTTCTAGTTTTCCTTCTCACACAAAGTATTTCTGTTTAGTCAAGTCGATTTATATGTATCTCATATTACATATCAATATATGCATCTGTCACGTACTATTAGCCTCATTCACGTCACAAATTATAAGATCGATTCTTCTGCTTGTCTATGGATTTGAGATGCAGAAGCATCGGTCGACTGAAATCCTTTTCAGATTAGAAAACTAGTAAACAGACAAAATGAAAGAAACCATTGGAAGAAGAAGGCAAAGATAGAATAAGTTGGAAGAAAGAAAAGTGGAAAAATATAGAAAGAACATAAAATGAAGTAGAGAATGAAAACTAAAGTATAGAAAGTTAGTGTGTGTGTGTGTGTGTGTGTGTGAAGAGGAAGAGAAATTAAGTAGTGTAGTCTACTTAGTTATTAACCGTGAAAAGAACCCACAAATTTATTTGAATAAAATGATTTTTTTAGAAAAGAAACTAATAGACTTCGTGTTACTATAAAAATAATTTCTTATTACTCAATTTAAGTAAAGTCGTCGGGGCGGCTTAATGTCGGTATCAGCCAATCAGCGAGGGAGTCTATCCCCTTTTCACTAGCGCTAGACCAAGGAGATTGTTTTTTGCGTCTGATGTGGAGCACCACACCTACCATCAGCTCCTTACTTTACCGCACAGATCCCTGTGCTACTCATACGCTGGTTGGCGAGGACCGGGATCGAACTAGGAACCTTGTGGTTTCTAGCCGAATGCTCTACCGACTGAGCTAACCCAGCCCATGAGTAACAATTGTATGACCTATATAAATCACATTGTGTTTTATATAGAAGATAATCCCAATAATTGGCTTTTTCGGTTAGATACCAGAATCCTTTTTTTTTTGTATTTTCTTAATGTTTAAAGAAGTACTCTAAAGATAATTGTCACTTATCAATTTAACCCTTATATCCATTGCGACATATGTCAAATTGAACATGTTTTCTTTTATATTCTAAGGGTAATATAAATAAACGGTAAAATATTACGAAGACCAATCAGATTTGTAGTTTATTACCGTAAACGGCATATAAGACGCACCCCCATTTCAGCAGGTCAGATTCAGGAAAAAAAGTTTTTAGTGTATTTAAGCATATATTGTTGAAAACAGTCTAGCTGTGCATTACACAAGCAGAAACATGATTTGTTTTGTTTTACGGCATATCAACCTCAGTGAGTCATTTAATGCCGATAAAGTTTTGAAATAAATCAATTCTTAATGGATAATACATTTTTTTAATAAATACATTTTCTATTTAACCCATGTTGGGACCCTAACAGGTACTACCACTCCGGGTCAGCTCCACATTCCCTAAACCTCCAAAACTGGAACCTCACCATCAGATAAAGTTTAACGTCATTCCCAGGACATGCAGACCCGCAGCTACCGCTTTCTAGCACCCATATGATAAAAAGGGTTGGGGCTTGCCATAAGGGCAATAGGGTTGTGAAAGCAGAAACATAGCTGTATAAAAGCAATTTGGCAGTTTAGGGTAGGTAAAAGTACTGAGCGTAAGCTGGGTTAGTGAGCACCATAGAGAAGATTAGCCTAGGCCTACGGGAGGTCTCAAACTTCACCTACGATGTATAAGACTCAGGGCAATTTTTTTCGCCAAAATTTTTAGGGAAAAGTGCGTCCTATATGTCGTCAAATACGGTAATTGATTTTTTTTCATTCTTTAAAAATAAATCGTTTCTGTTGAAATTAAGCCAGTGCGCTGTTTTTGTGCCTTTCATTTGTGCCCTCTTTCAAAATGTTCTTAAATAGTAAAAAGATTCAAACTCAATTCGTGTCTTTGTGCTTCCATTGTTAATTATTCACTGATTTATCAAAGTATAAAAAGAAAAGTCTATTCCTACTATTGGATGATCAATGAACAGTATTTCGATGTTTATTTACATCATCTTCAGACCATAACCGACAAATCCAAAACGAAATTCGTTCTTCAAAATAATGAATAAGTCAATATATAAAGACTAATTAATTTATAGATGATCAATGAACAGTATTTCGATGTTTATTTACAACATCTTCAGACCATAATCGACAAATCCTAAATGAAATGTATTCTTCAAAATATTGAAAAAATTAGTTTCAATAATGTCAACGATAAAAGCGTTATAAGGGAATTATTTGTTTGTTTTCTTTCTTTAATGACATATCAACCTTCGTGGGTTATTTAATGCAAAAGCCATCCTTGTAGAAGAACAGTCCAGGTACTGTTTAACCCATATCTTGGAGGATTATGAAGTTCATACCTTTCCCAAGAGTATTAGTCCGAAAGTGAACGTAATAGCTCGAACTGGAGTTCGAACTCGCAGAATCCCCAATATGCACTACATGCCAAGAGAGATTTACAGTGAAACATATACTGCTAGAGTGTGTAGACTTTGATCTAGTGCGAACAAAATACTACCAAGCAAGTAATTTGAAAAACAATTTCACAAAAATAAGACCATCCAGGATTTTACATTTCCTAAAAGAAATAGGATTCTACTCAAAAATATAAGTAATCGAACAATAGTTAAAATATGTATATATACATAGTGAATAAGATATCAGAAGATCTGAAACACGTCACAAATGTAAGATAATAAAAAAAATTAAAAACATAATCCTTTTGCGGACTTTCTTTTTTATAAAATATTTAATTTTCTCCCGTTGGACCCAAAACAACACTTATACATATATATATATATATGAAGTGGATAAACAATCTGTTTGAGATGGCGATAGCCGACAATTTTTTGGGAGATTATGTGCTCAAATTGAAGTGATACCTAATTTGAAAATTAATTAGTTATAATTAAATGTATTAGGCGTGCATATCGGTTTAAATGTAAGGCGTAAACAAATCGAGAAAAATCCAAACCATACATATATATATATATATATATATATATATATATAATATATATATATATATATATATATATATATGGTTTGGATTTAGAAATAAAGTTTTTTTTCTTTCTCTCTTCTTTTCTTAAAAAAAAAAGCACAAACTGTCTGTCTATGTTTCCCAGGTGGTGGTTTGGTATTTGTGTAGATGGTGAACTCTTACTTATTACGGTATCACAGGGAAGTTAGGCCGTTTGTGAGGAGACATTCACAAAGTTGAAATCGAATATATACATATATATATTTGTTTTCTACCAAACTATCGCTACGAATCCAAAACTTAGTCGGCATTAAATAACCAACCGAGGTTGATATGCCGTAAAACAAAACAAACAAACATGCCACGATTTCGCAGTCCAACATGTTACCGACTACGCCACGGGGACTTACTCGATAATTATTTGCTGTGATCTAATGTTTATTGCCCGGGTTTAACGACACAAGTTCTCATTTCCTTGAATCATTGAAATATTATGAGCGTATACCGTGCATAAAGCATATGCCAATGATATTTACCAAATAAATTTTATGTTACTCCATAAAACAGAGTCGCGTTTGTTGATGATGATTACGAAGGGAAGTAAAAATGTTCTGCTTAAGTAATTCATGAAGAATTGTTTTCGAAAAGAAAGAAAGAAAAAAGAAAAAGGTTTTATTTGGCATTTTTTTATTCGATAAGAATATTATTGCGTGTTTTCTTCTTACATCCAATTTTCATTCACATTCAACGATGTGGATGGATAGACAAGCACAAACATGAGCCGAACATGGATTTGGTGTCATGTGATGTACATGTATGTTCCAAATAATGTGTGTGTATGTGTGTGTGTGTGTGTGTGTGTGAATTGACAAAGGCACGACCAGCCTGTTCTTGATTATTAACAGAAAGAAACTATATAGATTGTTCATGTCTATCTATATCTCTGTTCATATCTATCTATCTGTGTTTATATATATATCTATCTGTCTATCTATATCTCTGTTCATATCTATCTATCTATCTGTGTTTATATCTATCTATCTATCTATCTATCTGTCTATCTATATCTCTGTTCATATCTATCTATCTATCTGTGTTTATATCTATCTATCTATCTGTCTATCTATATCTCTGTTCATATCTATCTATCTGTGTTTATATCTATCTATCTATCTATCTATCTGTTCATATCTATCTATCTATCTGTGTTTATATCTATCTATCTATCTGTCTATCTATATCTCTGTTCATATCTATCTATCTATCTGTTTATATCTATCTATCTGTCTATCTATATCTCTGTTCATATCTATCTATCTGTGTTTATATCTATCTATCTATCTGTCTATCTATATCTCTGTTCATATCTATCTATCTGTGTTTATATCTATCTATCTATCTGTCTATCTATATCTCTGTTCATATATATCTATCTATCTGTGTTTATATCTATCTATCTATCTGTCTATCTATATCTCTGCTCATATCTATCTATCTGTGTTATATCTATCTATCTATCTATCTGTCTATCTATATCTATCTATGTTCATATCTATCTATCTGTGTTCATATCTATCTATCTATCTATCTATCTATCTATCTCTCTATCTATCTATCTATCTATCTATCCATCTATCTATATATCTATCATTTTATATCTCTTCCAGCTTCTTTCTATCTCTGTGTGTATCACAACCTATCCACATCTATCAATCAATCTATCACTGTATTGTCCGCATCCATCTATCCATACAGCCTGTCTGCATCTATCTATCCATTACAGCCTGTTCATATCTATATATCTAAGTCTGTCCCTGTCTATATATCTATCTAAGTCTTTCTCTGTCTATATATCTATCTTAGACTGTCTATCTATCTATCTATCTATCTCAGGCTATCTATCTCAGACT
>CM042173.1:63318884-63321384 GCA_023376005.1 Doryteuthis pealeii
AAAAGATAAACAAAATAACATGCAAATGACTTTCCCTGCTGTTACTTTTCAAATTTGAATTTTTAAATATCTTCCCAAATATAACTCAAATCTTCATTATTTTTGCTCAAAAACCAAGCCCTGGTGATATTTAATGTCTATATATATTTACTTTGTCGTTAATTGTTTAATTTTCTTAGTTTCCTCCGGACATACACACACACAAACTGCCCTTTATATATGCATAGATAGATGGCACCTTATATTCACCTACCTACATTGGAGGCGCGTGGTCTAATGGTTAGAGTCGTAGGAAATGGACTCGTCGACCCGAGTTCACTTCCTGGACGAAGTTGTTGGCATTTCACATTGCGCTAATATTCTTGGGAAAGGTATGAATCCAACCCTCCCTCCAGCTATGGGCAAATATCAGGGCAGACTGGACTCTTAACCATGGCTAGGTGACCAGTCTAGGAGAAGGAAAACTTTGAATTCAAACCTGTTAAACTCTGCTTAAGAAATAGATCTTGTGTCACATCCTGCTCGCGTGGAAGGGTTGGTAAATATATATATTCACCTACCTAGATAATTCTTATCAATATAAAAGTAGAAAAATCTGCTGAGTGATTTATTGTAGGTATCAGCCATATAACGAGAGAGTCTATCCCCTTTTCACTAGCGCTAAACCAGGGACATTGTTTTTTGTGTCTGATGAATTTATTATGATGTTTATGTCGACGTTTAAACGTTTCGGTTTGTGTAAAGCCTTCTTCAGGACAATATGATAAAAAAAAGAGAAAAAGATTTTTTGTTGTCCAAAAGGTGATGGATGTTTTTGAATGACTTGAGTTGGAAATCTGTATGTAGAAAAAGGCTCATAACCGTTCATTTATATATATATATATATATATATATATATATATATATATATATATGCATATGTTAGTTATGAAAGTTGGTCTTAGTACAGAGCTGTCATCTACTAAACTTAGCGTAGTTTGGCGCAATCGAACTCACGAACAATGTGCTAGCCTAGTTCCCTAACATTTACATCACGCCTTTTACAAAATCATTTGAAATTCCGTTGTTTTGGTATGGTATGGTGAGAATATTACTCAACAGGCATTTGAATGGAGAGAGAGAGACAGACAGACAGACAGAGAGACAGACAAACAGACAGACCCATCATGCTTTAAAACATGTACAATTTTCATTGTTCAGACGGTTTAGCTCAGTCGATAGAGCACCAGTCTGGGCAATCGCAAAATTCGGGTTCGATACCGGCCTTTCCTACGACGATAACCATTACATGACAAACACCTCCATTAAACTAACTTATACACAAAATTATATTAATGAAACATCCTCTGGGAATGGATGGTAAATGTATGCTTATTGAGAGAGAGAGAGAGAGAGAGAGAGAGAGAGAGAGAGAGAGAGAGAGAGAGATAAACTAGGTTAACTATAGTACTTAATATCCCTCCCACAATCTATACATAAATCTTTAACAAAGCATACGTGGACTCTCTAACAACATCACTTATATATATATATATATGTGTGTGTGAGTGTGTGTGTTTCTGTGTCTGTGTCTAGGTGTGTGTGTGTTTCTGTGTCTGTGTCTATGTGTGTGTGTGTGTGTCAGAAAAAAGTGTCCTGAAACTAAAAGCAAAATTATCTCATTACTTTGGAGGCCAATTTTAGTACTTCTAAATCTTGACACTTAGTGAAATTTTAAATTTAATATCTACAAGATGTATTTTGAAGATACCTTTTTACCCCCCCCCTCTCTCTCTCTCTCTCTCTCACTCACTCACACACACACACACACACAATTTTTCTAGTCTCCGTATTACTTTATATACTGGTCTTCTTTCTCTGTATCACTTAGTGTACTTTCTTTATTAATTAAAACGAATAATTGGAAGGACATAGAAATATCTTAGACACTATGTAAATAAAGTAAAGTCGTCGGGGCTGCCTAAAGTCGGTATCAGCCATGCAGCGAGGGAGTCTATCCCATTTTCACTAGCGCTAGACCAAGGAGATTATTTTTAGCGTCTGGGGTGGAGCGCCACACCTACCATCAGCTCCTTACTTTACCGCACAGATCACTGTGATACTCATACGCTGAGTTGGCGAGGGCGGGTATCGAACTAGGAACCATGTGGTTTCTAGCCGAACTCTCTACCGACTGAGCTATTGGTTTCTGTATCATTGTATGTTATTGTACTACAGGGAAAAAACGTTGCACGATTGTTCTTAGTACAATACCATGAAAATGTTAACTCTAGAATAAAGCCATTTCCAGTCCAATCAGGTCACTGGTTTCCATGCCATTTTAAATTTTTAAAAATTTTATTATATATTTACAAAAATCTGTCAAAGTGAGATGAGTAGTTTCTTAACTGCTAATTGTTTCAGAGTTTTAAGAAAATAAGAGGAATAATCAAGGAATAAGCAAGGAATAATCAAGGAATAAGCTGTCTGCACACTTCTCTTAACCAATTATTTGTTTTCT